>VYZS01061084.1:36451-94128 GCA_013400695.1 Neodrepanis coruscans
GCATGTATATTCCATAATAGCACCATATACCATATACTATTCTATTCTACATTTCTCTTGATTTGTTTATAAAGCAGTATATTGCAGTCTTGTGGACCCTAGTGAATGATTGAAATGTGTGGCATCACATGTCAGACTTTTTTCAAAGCTCATAAATGATCAATATATCTTCGAGAGGGAATCTCATTTCTGATACATTTATGTTAATAAGAATGGAAACACAGGCCACTGGAAATTGAGAGATAAATCAATAGAGAGGTTGGACCTTCAAGAAGTTCAGTGTACAATAAAATAGACAGCAAAATATGCTTGCTGCTTGTCTGCAGTGCTTGGAGTGACTACAGCTGACCAACAAGGTAAATCAAATCTGCTGCCAATACATTCTTCTGCTGTCCAGATAAAACAGCGGACTAAGCCAGTGAACTTTCACCCTTCACCCGAGCTCTCTAAGCCAAAGTACAGATTAAAAAAAATCAATAACCCCAATCGATGGGAAAATATTTTTAGTCTCTAACTGAACGATATGTTTTGACAAGGCCAAAGAGGCGCACAAAAGAATGGGAAAAGATAAAAGACAGAAAATTAGGATTTTGTTTTATTGGTTGATGTAGGATCACTATTCATTCCCCCTTCCTACAAATCCCATTGACACTGGCTAAAATTATCTTGCAGGAAGGAAATAAAATGAAAGGTTATGAATTCATTAAATTGTCTGATTTACCGAGTATCCTTGTAACATATTATCTTTCCTGGGTTTTGTTGCCATTATCAGACATTTAACACTGAGAAGACACTGTGAGATCTGTTAACATAGAAATGGCCACTATAAGCATTTTGTGAGGGAAAAAAAGCACAAATGTTAACAAGTTGTGCCTTTCCCTCAGCTGCTTTTCAGCTCTGAATGCAATCTACCTAACATATAAACCACAGAATACCAGAAACCCCAAAGCAAAGCATGAAGCCTGTGGTACACCACTTACAGAGCATTTTAGAGTCAGTGAAGGTGAGTTACAGCTCACTAACATAGACATGAAGGCCCTAAAGACTGACAGAGGAAGGTTTGTGAAGTGTTTTTGCTCAGCATCTCAGCTGTAAATGAGCTCAGCTGTAAATGCCATATTGTGCAGAGCACCATGTGCCACCCCAGAGTCCCACCTGAGCAACAAGACAGTGCTGTGCCACAGGCTGATACATGGGCACAAAGTGGGGAACTGGAGCTTTCCTTCCCGTTCCCCCTTCCATAGACCTCAGGATGCAGCCCCTCACTGGTCACTCTGATGGGGATGATGGGGGACTGGGCTAATAGGGGGCTGCCAGGTGACATGCGGTTCAAGGCATGATACATGAGGAGAATCTCCAATTACTTGCATTTAATAAGGTTTATACAGCATTTGGACATTTTTTCCCAAAAGGATGCCACAGCAAGCTCTTTTACTCATTAACATGTTATCTAAGTGGTGTCTGTTGTTCTGTTTACAAAACATACAAGGAGTGATTACAGGGAAGCAAAAGGTGATGTTGAAGGGTATACTCCTCTTCAAAGGACAGCATCAGATTTTTTATGAATGTTGATTTTTACGTTGTTTTGTCAGTCAGAGTGATTATTGTTGCCTCTGGCAGAGCCCACAGTTTGCTGTCAATCCCAGGTCACTGGGAACCTCCAGGCTGCAAGAACAGAATGGCAAACGGCAGGCAGGCATGAAGGTGGAAATGAGGGGGCAAAAACCAAATCCACTGTGAAAAAATGGGAGCAGGGATGGGTTTGACCGGCACTGACACAGGCACACTCTTTGATACTTGCTTTTCTGGAGTGGTTTCTCATCTCAGAGTGTGATGGCCATAGTGCATTTTGGTGGGGGGCAGGCCCAGCAATACATAGGGATGATATTATTGCTTTCTAATTTCCTTGTTCTTTTCCATCAATAACTACCTTTTGCTCTGCATTTCCTTTAGGCCAGAGCTTTTTTGTTTCATAGTTTCACAGGAAAGAGTGCTTGCTAGGCCCCTTATTCCTAACTATTGCCTCATTTTAATCCACGATATAATTGCAAGAAAATCAAAAGTCAGCGTTCTGAAATACTTCTCCCTAATTTATGTGGTAATCATTTTCACATTCAGCAGGTGTTTCATCTTGGTTTTCTCTCACTGACATTTCAGAATGAACTATCCTGAAGCTTTCATGAAGTAATGTTTACAATACAAACTCCCATGATTGAAATGCTGTAGGTAGCTCTTATCATCCTTGAAAGCTTTCAACATATGCAGTGAAGTATGATGACTGCTAGAATTAATTAGAGAAAACAGATGTCAAGCATTTGCCAAGAGTTATTTAAAGAAAATCCATGAGTACTGGTAGTTGATGGTAGGGCTTGAAATGTTACTAGCAGCTGAGAAGCAGCTAAAAATTTTTCCACTTTGTAGAAAGCATACCTAAAATACATCAAAAAGAACACTTTGGTCACCCATAAAGATAAAGGCAGAATATCACAATGGTGACCATATTTTTCTTCTTATTAATGTTCTGTGAGACCTTTAAAGATGATGGGCTTGCCTGGGTTGTGAGCAGTAGAAGAATTTGACCCCTGGGACAGCTCCTGATACATTCATGGACAAGGTGAGACCTGGCATACGGAGCCCATTTCTCCAGCAGAAGCATTGGGAAATGAATCTTTCAGATACGACAGAAAGAATTAGGAGGGTGACTTGGCCCTGGTTCACACACCAGCTCCAACAAGAAAATATCTTTCTTCTGTTCCTATGCAGATTATACCTGTTTCCATCATCAGCATCCACCAGCTCTCTGACAGAACGAGTTTGAATGCTCTTCTCTCTGCAGCAGCCAATACACCCCATGGCCTGTTCAATCCTTTCTGCTTAGATGACTTATGTCCTGGCCTTCATAATTCTGTCAAAGAAAATATACAGCCTTCATCTTTGTTATCTTTCATTGTGCCTAAAGAGGTCAGAAGTTCAGAGCAGTTCATGTAGACAGCCTGGCAGAATGTAAATATGGCCATCAGTTTTGGTGCAAAAAGCCTGCAAGACAAAATTGACAATCTTCTTCCCACAAGTTTTGTGTGTGCAAGCATGAAACTTGCCTTCCTCTAGCATTTGTACTGTCGTACAACATTAATGGAAAGCACAAATACATGAGAATGCAGTCGAAGCCCAGTCACTGAAAGAGTGGATGAATGTTTGCAGGAAATTCAATGCTCCTCTCATCCATCACTATTCACATTCCTTTCCTTGCCTGCAGGTAGAGGCAGGGAGACTTATTGGATGGGATTCATCTTTCCTAACTTTAGACACATATAGTGTGGATATCTCTATCTCAGCTTGATGTCTAGACTCTTGTGAATGTCAATACAGAGAAGCAGGCAGTTCTAAGCCCAATTCATCTGACGTATTTTAGACACCTTCTTCAGGAAAAGATGAAGCTTTCCCTAAAACTACCCATCTCTCTCTAGTGTCTTAAGGACAATTTAGGCTGTTCAGTCAGGTACAGATCCGTACATTGCATTATTTACATGGGGTGAATCCCAACTCCCTAGCATATTAGATAATGTTTTTCACAGCTGGATCAGCTTAATGAGACCCTTTGGGCCCCCAAATACCCAATATTCTCCTGGGCTTTTCACCCTCCCAAAAGTTAAACATGTTAAAATTTAAAAGGTTATTTCTTTGGTCTAAATCTGTTTTCCTAACATCAACAGAGGCAATTTTCCAGGTTAATGCCTCCAAACCAGCTTGCCCAGCAGCCCTGGGATGCAGGGAGCATTGCCCTGCTTACACCTGGAGGCTACATATCTCCCTTTCTCCCCACTGCTTTCCATTCTCTTGCCTGCTGCCTTTCCAAGCCAGTCTCAGCATACTTCTCTGCCTGTCCCTCTTCTGCTGAAGATTATGGTGCTTCAGCCCACACAGTTCTGCTCAGGCTTTGGATAATGGCTTTTGCTGTTCCCCCTATCACTATATGAGAGTCATTTAATTGCATCTTCTATTCAGCCTGGATAAAGGGTGAGTAGGACATCTATTTGCTTTGACCAGGCTTGTGATTGATGCAACTGTTAATACTTTCCAGCGTAACACAATCTTCCCTCACCTCCCAAGGATGCTTTGTGGGTAACACGTCCCTGCGTAACTTTTTCAAGGACAGACAGAAAGTGATATAAAAGGCAAGAGATGGTAGTGGAAATGCTGGTGAGCCTCTTCCCTGTTGCTGAAGGGTTACCTCTTTCCAGCAGCTGTCCCACCCTTCACTGCCCTTGGTGTCAGCAGAAAAGGTGCTGTCTCCTTGCTTAGCAATCATTTCTAAAGGGCCACTGGCAACATCCCTGTGTAGATCTGCCTGCATTGTCCTGGGGTCAACTTGCCCCCTGGGAGAAAGCCAGTAGAGACACTTTCTGCTGTTAAGCATATGATGAACTTTCATTCTTTCAGGTAAAGCTGAGCAAGGTTGTCTTCTCAACAGGGCTGCTCTGAGCCATCACCCATCACTTGTCTTGACACTGTGAAGTTGTCAGGGATATCAGGTCCCTCTACCATACCAGCAAAATACGTGGTGGTTCTCACTCCATTCAGATATGATGCCCAAAGTAAGCAGGGTGAACAGCCCCCTCTCAGACCTATAGATATGTATGTGTCTTTGGAAAAAACAATTAGCCTTAGAGAGCAAACAGCGTAACACAACAAAAAACCAACTACACACAGAGCTCCTCAGTAAAGCAAATCCAGTTTGTATGACGTTCATGGTGCCACATGACAAAATTTAAGTTGTCCTTCAGGTTACTGCAAGTCCCAGAAAAAATCCAACAGTATATAAGAAGTCAGGAAGGGATGAAATGGAGAGAGGGAAAAAGACCATGACTGTAGCCATCAGCAGAATAACCACGAACGAGGCTGTCAGGGAGGCTCCTGAGGTCAAACTGCTTCACTGCTGTTCACAAATCCACCCCTAGTCCCCCCAACAGAGCAAACTCTTGTTTCTCTTTTGAGCTACCTCATCAGAATTGGCTGCATTCAGAGATTTTCAGCTAAAGACTGCTATAGAGTTACAGCAGTTCACACAAGCTGCGGGTTTGCTCTCATAATGTAACACCAAGTAAGTGAAGTAAGTGTAGTTCATAAACAGCAGGTAAGCAGTCAAGGCACAACAACCTGAAGGTGTAGGGGTGCTGCAATAAGGTAGGCTGAGCATGGCAATAATATGGGTAGGAGATATCTTACACTACCAGAGTGCTGCTGAGGCAAGATACAGCCAGTGCACTGCAAACAATGGTTGTAAGATGGCCAAGGTGCCTTGCTTAAAACAGCAGGAGAGGCAAAAATACTCCCAAAATTTACACACAGGAGTTCAGTGGCATTGCCTTCAACACAGAAAAAATCTCATTACCTCTTCATAGTCAACAAGCACTCCTATCCATAGGAATGTATGTCAAATACCCCAAAGTGTTATTAGACTTTCAAGAATCAGCAAAGATGGTAAGTAGGATTGGGTGGTCACATACTATTGCAGCCAGTGCTGTGTAGGGCACGACAGAGAAAAGCTTCCTCAATACATGTGCTTATTCTCTTGTTAGTGTTTGATTTCTGACAAATATCCATGGCGGTGATGGTGTCTCTGGCTTTGCTTTGAGATACACTGCCCTTTACTTTTTTTCTCTGAGCCCTGTGCTTTCTCCCCACCAACATGCTGGTATGTGTGTCAGCCTTTGCTCTGGGGCTATTTCTGCTCTAACAGGACAACAGAAGGCCAGCACCAGGCCAAGTAGATTGGTCTGTGGCCTCACCTGCCTCCTTTGTGGTCCTCAGTATCTCTATCTTCTGCCACTTTCTCCCCACTACATGTTACAAATGCTCACAGGTCTATGTTTTACTATCTGGAGCAGATCATGCTACTGTCTTGGATCCCTCCTGAGCATTACTATCCACAATGAGATGAAATGAGGTTGGGAAAAACTGAAAAATTTCGTAGTACAAAATGCTTATTTTTGGTAGGAAATAGCACAAGAAATAGACTAAATATTTTGAAAGTTTTAAAAAAATTGTTAAAAGAGCTATAGGCCTAAGTGGAGTCCTTGCAGGAAAATAGGAAATGCAACGGAAGTGAGAGACCCAAGGGAGATGAAGTTTTGAAACTTTGGGAATATTTGTAGAACTATCAATCTTGGGATATAAAAAGATAATTTAGATACTGTAGAGCCTCATAGTGGCTTTCTGCTATTTCTGTCATAATTTTCTGCTGTGTTATTTTCTGTCAAGCCTTACAATATTTCTATAATGACTAACCTATTTCTTTCCCCAAAACTTATCTTTGAAAATTATACACAAGGTCAGACTTACACAACTGAACACTCCATTTATTATCAGAAACAAGAAAATCTGTCTGGACCACATCACCAATTGTATCTGTCCACCTAATATGATGAAATAGGATGCAGAGAGAGTAACTGAGCGGTAAAGAGAGGCACTGCAGGTGACAGAACAAGAGTGATAGGAGAAAGATCAGCAAAACTAAAAGGAAGAGAAGATATATCATTGGCAACAAAACCAAATCAAGCTAATGCCTTCTCAAAGCAAGAAGGGTAAAATAGAGTGACTCAGTAAATGAGCTGAAGTCATTTGACAAAAGATCTATATAGCAGATCACTTTATTCATAAAAGGATCTGACTGACATACTTTGCAACTGGAGTTTATCCCAATACACAAGCAGTTTTGAAGTGACAATGGAAAAATTCGGTCTATCTAATAAACACTTTCACTCTTAAAATATGCTGGTACTTTAAATTTGAACTTTTATTTTTAGTGCTTTCTTACAGTTTGTGCTGCATCTTCCAGTCTAGGGTGAAGAAGCATGGCCAAAGCAAGCTGAACAATTTAGCAGAGCTTGTTGCAAAATAGATCTCAGCTCTGAGACCCTGGGTTGTCAGAAAGTCACAAAGAAGTGGGACACGAATCATAATGTTGAAATACCTGCATTTTCTGCAGGTCATAAATTCTGCTTTTTGATGAACTCTTGAACCTAAAAAAGTTGGTGCCTTGTGAAAGCACCAATGGTGAAAACATGGTGAAGGACATGCTTCAGGGCTTATTTAAGTGACATGATGTGCTGTGAATCTCATCCACGTAGAAGACCTGTCTTCAGAAGGGTGTAATCGATAAATCATGTGCCAATTGTATTTATTCAATATGTCAACTTGTACTCCACTCTGGAGGGCCCAGGCCTGTGCTGGGGGCTGGTGGTGTCTTTGCTTCACCTCTCACATTCCCAATTCTGAGTTAGGGTTTGCTATTTGGCAGCTCACGTTACTGCAGCTTCACCACTTCCTTCCAGAGGGAGAGGGGAACGGGAAGGAAGGTGACAATGGGAAATCGCGCACATGGGATGCAGGGGTCCATGAAACGCCAAAGCAGGGTGAAGTGTGCTGCTTGCCAGGGACAAATAAGTCATGTCCTAGTGCCCGAGGAAAAAGGACAGACTCTTGGGATAGAGGTCTCCTGGAGTTGTTGGCTGGTTCTCTTCAATGGTCTGAAACTCTGAGGCTATTATTTTTAGTGCAGTGCTGGTACTTCTGGTTGGCACATGGCACAGCAGGAGATCCAGGCATCTTAGAACATATCCAGAAATAAGAACTGTGCTGTTGAGAGATTTCTTCGCCTTCTGCTGATGAATTATGTTATCAAACACCTGATGCTAGATACACTAAAGTCCAGGGGAGACATGATGCTGCACTCAGTGTGCTTTGGTTCAAGTTTTAACATCCTGCTCACTATTTAACAGCTATCACATTTCCTCTCCACAGCAAATGCACACCAACATCAGTCTGTATTGCCTGCAATAGCCTGATGCCCCTGCTGCCCCTCTGAGCTCAGCACTGCAGAGCTGCTCTCCTGCCTGCTGCAGGTGCAGCCCATTTCTCCAAGTACACAGAAAAATTCACCCCATCTCTATGCACAGTTTGAAAGAGCAACAGATCAAGCAGTAAACCAGCAAGGCTTAGAAATAGATTTCTGTAAATTTAAGATTTGTTTGTTTGTTTGTGTGTTTGAAGAGAAAGAGAGAGAAATTGAGTGAAACAAGCCTGAGACTTACCTTACCTTTAGACCTGGACTATGGTTTGTGCTGTTTTTCCTCTCCATTCTCCTGCACGCATATGGTAATGGGAGGGAGAAAGGAGGGAGGAGGGAATAAGAATTATAATTGATAGCAAAAGAGGACCAAATGTGTGCACCAGATCCAGACTCTCCAAAATGTAATCCTTGTTTGTCTATATGATGGGAATAATGACCTTCCTCACAGGGGTACTAGGAAGATCAATAAATAGTTAATGTTGGTCTAGGGAAATGCATGATGCCTGCAGTGTAAATCTGAAGTAACCCATTGAAATGCATGTAGTTACATATGGATAGACCCAATGTAAAAATGGCCAGATGCAGTTTCCTAAAAGAACAGTTCTAGTCATCCTGTAAACATTTGCTCCTGTATGTGGGGAAGAGAGTGGATTTGAGATAAGATTCTGTGTGGCTGTAAATCTGCATCATTTCATTGACACCACTGGAAATATATCAGTTTAAACAAGAGCAGGCTCCAGCCACTGATACCTGCTGGCCACATAGCCTTTCACTGTACCTTTTCACACTTGCCTGATTCAGGCTTGAAAAATCTACGCTGTAGAGTCCCCAATAACTCATCAGCTCCGTACGTCTGATGTGGGGGTTAGTTTTCAAATGTTTGTATATTTTTCAACTCTCATGCCCACAAAATCTCTTTCTAAGTATTGCATAGTTATCCTGGAGAAAATACCAGCTCCCTACCCACAAAGCCAGATTCTTCAAAGGAAAGCACATACAGCTTCAATGCATACACCTCTTGTCATCTCTCAGAAGTATAATATTAGAGACTAATATAGAAATTTCTGTGATAAAATAAATTCTAGTCAAGACAACAAATGCTAATGGATTCTTTGAGGCCAGCCAGCAGTGCTGCATCCTCCGGTCCTCTGGGTACTCAGAGAGGCAGGTTATGGCCCACAAAAGGTATTGTGCCACAAAGCAGGCCAGTCTCTGAGGAGATAAAGGAGTAAAAATTCCTGTGAATCCAAGCTAAGGCAAAGAACTGTTGTAAAGAGAGGATAAGGAGAATATAAACAAATTGCAGTTTCTCAGTCCAAGCAGAGCCAGTGAGTGTTCAGCCCCTGTGCCTCGGTCAGGCCCCGCAGCCCCCACAGCCTGGAAAAATGATTAACCCCCACAGATCTTCTGAGGGCAGAGAGGAGTGATTTTCAATGGGCTTCTCCTCCTCCCCTTTTGTCTGAATGGGAATTTGCCTGTACGCATTCCCCCAGGGAGAGGCAAAGGGGAGTTTTGCACACGTGAGTGAAGATACGGATTTGAGATGTTGTGATCTCTTGAAAGGAGAGCAAGGCTGAATGTTTTGCTTCTGTAGGCTTCTGTTTGATTCTGTCTCTCCTGCTCAGGTGTGTGTACTCTGTGGGGGGGCTGAGAAACAGGTATCACAAAACTTAACAGTGTTTTGCACAAAAGTTGCCTGCAGTCAAACTTCAGTCTTATGCATGAAAAATAAGATCGTATTTACGGATATTAGATGCTAATGGACCAGTCCTGTACCTAATAATGTACTTTTTTCAAATATGCTGTTGTGTTTGCCCTCTGACTGCAGGTCACTGCTGCTCTGGCAGCCTGAGGTGAGAGGAGGAGGAGAAGGAGGATGAAGAGAAGTAAGAGGTGAACTCAAACTCACCTAAAGTATGAGCCCAGGGGCTCAGCCAGGGCACAGCATCAGTATCATTACCCATTGGGGCTGACCCTGGAGCCAGGGTGAGGCAGCCCATGGGAAATCACTCCCCAGCTGGGGAAAAGTGTGGCCACCAGAAGCAAAAGTTTCCCACCATCACGGCTGAGACAGAACTTAAAAGTACCACCTCAAAGACCGAGGAGAAAGAGCTGCCCCTCGTTCACTCAGTGCTTGCCTCTCTGTGGTGAGCGATAAGCCAGATTGCTTTTTGTGATGTGGACATCTGTCCACTGAGAGCTATCTTGCAACAGTACTAATTTCACATAAGGCTCTGATCCGCCATCAGCCAGGAATAACTTTAAATCACTGCTGACCTGGGCTGCATTTGGACTGGCAACTCTGAGGTGGGAAGCATACTATGCCTCTTCCCTGATTCAAATCTTCAGAGCCATCCAGTCCCCGATGGGGCTCTGAAGTTCATAAAACATATGTCTATTAAAACATGTGTCTATTAAAACATGCAGGGCTTTGCACTGGGGCAGATACGCATGCAGTTGGAAAATGTGCCCTTTCCTTGACTGACTCAGAAAAGAAGAAATTTCTGACCCAGTAGAAATCAAAGAATTGCAGTTACAAGTGATGTTTACATGCACATCAAATACTTCCTAATGATAGGGAAAAGATCTGAAGGGAAGCAGCAGACGTTTTTAACTGAGATGAACCGCTTGAATAGGCAGGGATCTGCCAGCTTTCCTGGAGGAAAAGAAGACAGGAGGCAGAAAGTAGGAGTGGAGGTGTGCGTGCCAGGCAGGGAGAGAAGAAAAGCCTGGCACATTCACCAGTAGCAAATTGGGCTCCCGCATGGTCTAATTCCTGCTTCACCACAGACTGCTAACACAGCTTGGATAAAAAGGGAAAAAGGGAGAAAAAAATCTATTCAGGAGGCTGCAAGAGCACATAGAGTCTGTTCTGAGCTCCTTCCACAGGCAGACAGAAATCAATAAATCAATAGGAAATGTTCGCTGGCTGTAAAATGGGTAGAGAAGCCAGTGTCAAGCTGCTCTAAGATGGATGGACAGTAGGTTTGCAGTTTGCAGAAAGGCTAGAGGTGACTATCACCTTGAGATGGGATCAGCGGCCAGCAGCCCAGCAAGGCTTTGAACCTCGAGTTTATGATTAAGGGCTGGGGCACAGATTGAAATACTCCTGTGTCCCCTGCACAGTACTCCCTGGACTTGGCTGGCTCCCCTCCTCAGCAGCACCCGTGCGCAGGCAGCCGGGGACAAGCAGCTGCTGGCGCTGGCCCTGCTGTGCCACTTCATTGAAGTTGAGGCTACAGAAGACTGAATAAAAATTGACTAGATGCCTGGTGGTAGTAAGGATTGATTGAAGACGGGCAGGGGTTTTCTACCCCACAGTTGGATTTTTTTCTTTTCTATGAAGGATTTGACATAATATGGGCAGAGATTCTTATTCAGAGATTCGCGCCTTCATTCTTTCCTTAATGAGACAAGCACAGGGACATGAAGCAGTGCCAAAGATGTTTAGGAAAAGCTGGCATGAGTGTCATCCCCTCCTCTCTTTTAAAAGCAAGGGGTGGAACAGATGGCCCTGTAGAAGCCTCACTGTGCGTCTCTGTGTGCCCATTCAGGTTCAGAGGGTGGCTACTTTTCAGTTGGTACTTTTCAAATGCAGAGATGATCTTCGCTGTGGCATGGCTCCTGCAGAGCCAGACAAGCAGTCTGGCTTCAGGCTTCCTCAGTTCCACAGCCTCTGCTCCAGGACTTACATTCCTTTCAGTCTCTATGAACTGCTGCTTACTCTGCTCTTTGATGACAGGCGGAGGTTTTTAACCTCTTGTAACTGAAACTCTCTCATAGCCCTCAGAAACAATAGAATTGGGGCCAGCTTCACGTGTTCCCATTGCTGTTGCTCACATACTGCTCTGCTCAAAGGTGGGCCTGGGCCACAACAGCCATAGCCTGAAGCAAAGCAACAGGGAGGATTGCTGCCCAAAGTTAACTAGCACTGTACAGGATTGCTTCCTTTCATCTATCAGCAGGTTTTCCAGGATAGCATTGAGCTTCATACAGCATACACAGATGAAGTTTAAAGACTTGCAATTTCATAACTTCTTTACTTGAATTTGATACCTTCACACACTTCTGTGTTGGCAACTGAAATGTGTATACTGGAGTCATATGCTGTCAGCAGTGAACTGCACTCAAAAAAAGTAAATGTATTTTATAAAGTTTTTCTTTGTTCTCTCAGGTAGACAAACATTCTGCACATTTTAAGTAGAATTTAAGCAAGAAAATAACAGGCAGTTGTACATACACTATAATAGAACCAAAATTTCTAATCTTGCAAAATGGGACCTTGTATATCCTCTAAATGCTCCCCTAAGTTACATATAGTCATGTTTTTTGTAATGCCAGTCAAGTATCAAGAATTCAGTTTCCTGGACTGTTTTCTGAATCTTTACTTCATGTGGGCTTACTAAGGCCCACAGTGTAACTCCTGTTGGCAAAGCAGACCGAAGCTGGACACTCAGAATGCAAAGAAGAGTCTAGGGAGTAACTTCCAGGAGTGTGTTTATAGGAAGTTGCATGTATGCCTTACATGGTAGAATATGGCATTTGGGGTCCAAAAAGGACACAGATTTAGACACACTAGCCATGGTTGTTAGAGAACCATCAAAATAAGAAAACCTCATCTTGTTACTACATCAAAATAATAATAAAAAAGAGCTAAAATAAAAAAACAATAAAGTAAGTTAGCTAATATATAGTGCTTAGAGTGCTGAAAGGGAAGAAGGTTTGCTCTCTTTTAATTTCCTGTTAGTTTTCAGATTTAGGCTGTGTGATTCACTGTAAAATACTCACTTGCTCTAGAAAATGAGAAAATATCTTAAATCAAGGGGGCAAATCTGTGTAATCTCTGTTGGACAGCCCAGTGCTGCTGTTGCAGCAGAGTAGGTTGTCCAGATGAACCCCTGGAGAAATCATTTTCAATATTTGGACCATAGCTGAACCCCAGCTTTAGCCGTGAATGGGCACTGACTTAATATCTTCAGAATAAAATTTCAGGATTGTTCTTTTCTATTATTCATGTATTAGTGCCCAGAACAACAGATACATTTTATTACAAATATATTTTTTACTTCTGGGCTAGGTACATTAATGATTAGAAAATCCAGAATTTACCATCTGATCATTCTCCCTTTGGTACCGCCAGTGCAATCCACGTAGACATTTCAATACTGATCCCTTTCATCTAAAGCAAGTGCAGATGCATCAGCAATTAGTGATACCATAGTCAAGCACTGAACTTCAGAGTCCTTCACTTTACATAAGCTCATTCTGGATTCATTCACTGAACACTTTGATATTATATTAAGAAACAGAGAAGTTTCTGTTCAAAAAAATTGCATTTGATGAAGTGGACTGTAACAGATTTTGTGTGCATTGCTAAGCCCTGCTAAGCTCTGAGGCTTTTTTTTCAAATATGCACATTCCCACCAGGACTTTCTGAAAAAAATTCAGCTGCAGCCAGTTATGACAACCAATATACAGAAAGAGAAATTCAGACTTCTGTGATTAAACGTTTTAGCAAAGACATACATCATGGGGGAAAAAGCTCTAGCTGGGGAAATGGCAAGCACCTGAAAGTTCAGGTGCAGCTGTTAGGAGACACACACACCTGCACAGGCAGCATAAAATAAGCAGAGATTTAA
This sequence comes from Neodrepanis coruscans, assembly GCA_013400695.1. Classification (NCBI taxonomy): domain Eukaryota; kingdom Metazoa; phylum Chordata; class Aves; order Passeriformes; family Philepittidae; genus Neodrepanis; species Neodrepanis coruscans. The sequence continues at coordinate 49,943 of VYZS01061084.1, forward strand.
AAAGGGTCTTTCAGCTCAAGTATGTTGCCTGGGTTTAATCTGGTTCTGGTAGAGTGATAGGAGCTATCTCTAAAGTGAGGAAAAGTTGGTCTCTCTCAAATACTGCAGGATTATTTTGTAGATTTTTTTTGTTCATCTCTGGCGGAATGGAGAACTTGTAATGAAATATTCATTATATTAGTTACTTTTTTCTGTTCAAACCACTTGGAAATAGATGTTGACTTTGACTGATTTGTTTGTGGCTTGAAGTGGTGCTGTGCTCTCTGCAAACACAGTTTATTCTGTAGCAGGCTTTACTATGTATCTTCACTGCATCTGCTGTCTTTGGTGTAAATTATGTGTTGTGAATTTGTAGTGCAAACCATAAGGTATGGGTCACCTGCAAGAGTTTCAGCTCCATAGGTGCCTTTTAAAATAAAATATCTAATTAATGGAAAACAAAACTAAAAAAAAAAAAATTAGCAGTAAAACTATTTGAATTATTAGTTGCAGAGCCTTGTTTTTCTTTTCAGTACTCTGAGTTTCTCAGATTCACCAGAAATATTTGTAGATTTAGATACCAATTTGAAAATAAGCCTGTGAAGTAGAGTGCCACTAGAAGTAAATAGTTCAATTTCTGAGTTGAAGTCCATCTGTAAAATCTCATTAGAAGCTTTTTTTTTTTTTTTAGCTTGAGTAAGATGAAAACCATATGGGTTAATTTAAATTAAATTACTGTTTTAATTTTGGAGCTTCTGTTTAAAAACGCTGTCAATACTCTTAGTAAAACACAGTTTCTGTCAAACATTTTCAAAAATAACTCTTTTCAACACCAGAAATAACTGATAGAATATTTCAGTTGCTAGTTTTATTTTTATATATAGATAATTCTTAGGAAAGTAATTTCTTTGCAAAAGTAGTGGAAGGGATTTTGTGTCAGTACAAAGAAACAATGCAGCAGGAGCAAATATTTCACATGTTGAGTAACAATGAGTCAGCATACAGTTATCAGGTGTATAATAAGAAGGTGCTTGTAGTTCACTCATCCCACTTAATCTTTCTTTCCTCACCTGCTGCAGTCCCACACCAGCTTCATACAAACAGCAAATTACCCTATTTCTCTTACCTGGCAGCTCTTCTATTATTGTTGTTTCATGGTTTTATCTTTCCTGGTTTTTTACTCGTGTGGTGCCTAGAAGTTCAGTGAAGGATTTGTTGTGTTAGGATTCCACAGAATATTCCCCTGTGTTTAACATGAGAAAAACCAAGGCACATCCCCAATTCTGCAGTGGCAGGGGGCAGCCCCAATACCCACCTTGCCAGTGTTTTCAGATTCGAGCCAGGAGCAATTCAGGCTGAGACATCAGCTGCCTTTTGAGATTGCTCCGCTTCATATTGGGTGTCAATAACTTCCCCCTATAGGATTAATTGGTTTGGTACCTGAACCCCTGTAAGCAGCAGGTCCAAAGTGTTATTCTAGAGTCCAAGGCTGGCTCTGGGTTTAGCACAGGGCAAACCTGCTTCTCACAGCCTGTACTGGGGTGGCACATGGGCCACAGCATGTCAGAGACAGCCTGATGACTTGTGGGTGCTCAGGCTGTATTTGGCCAGCAATGGCTTTGGAGCTTGCACTGCCCTTGCCCAGCACTGTGCCGTGTGTGCACATTTGTAGGCAAAAGCAGAAAACTGTCTGAACACTGATGTAATCATAAAAAATGTGATCTTATCAGAGTATAGCTTGCTGATAAGGACCTACTTTTGATGTACAAATGGTTCAGCATTGCTGGTAACACAAAAGCCAGAAATACAGCAGCCTCTCCACACAATGGGGGTGCCATGCTTGTGGCTAATAATGTTTAATGCTTAGACAAGCAGACATCAGTGCAATGCCTCTCCCCTCCATGTTTCCTTCCACCTCCCATCCCCCAGACCCCTCCTGCCACTTGCTGACGCCATTTGCCTGGGACTAGAGGTGTCTGTGAGCTCTGAAAATTGGATCACAGGGATAGCTCTTTGCCGGCCCTGGTCACGCTGACGGCAAGACTCAATCGATCAATACTCTGTGTGACACTTTCAGAATTCATTGGAAATTATGTCCTTTTCAAATGACACCCACATTTTATAGAGGGCAGCTCCAACAGAAAAGCACCAAGTGTGTTTTTGCAAGATATGTTTTGTTAGTAGTAAACTTAGCTTTATTTGTAAGGTTCTCTGTATTTGGGATTTCTTCATCCCTTCCTTAAACCTCCCTTTTGAAGAGGGCAGAGATTTAATCTTTAAAGGTAGCTTTGTAGCCTGACATTTAGAGTGTGAGCCATTCCTAAGCCTGATGTTTATTATGACATATGGCCTCTTCATGTAAAAAACAGTAAGCTTTGGGGGAGAATTTAAAAAGTAGCCTGAAGCTCATAGTACACAGCTAAAAACTGATTCACAATTTTATCCAAAACATTATGACCTCTGGGTAAAACTATTGCTCCTGCTATGGATTCCCATGAAACTACTTGGCATTGCTATCTTGGAGCCAGTTCCTGTGGGTGGGACTACACAGGTCATTCAAAGCAACCCTTCGGAACCATTAATTGCTCACGTTGACAGGCAGTGAAGAGGATTGGTGCTTGCAGCCAGAAGCTTCAGGGATGAAACACAAAGAGAAGAAGAAATGGAGGAACTATAGGGAATCTGTTTTGAAGGACTGGCAGAAATAAGTAACCTTTCCATTGAATGTCAATATTGAAAAAGGATCTTTAGTCCTTATATTTTGTGACTCCAAAGTAAATAGCTCTGGTTCCTCAGGAGGCTCAAAAGCTGTGTACCAGGCATCCTTTGGGGACTGCATAGCTGGGTCTTGGAGGATCCAGCCTGGGTTTTAATTTTGCCCTTATCAAATCTAAAGCTAGATGTATCATTTGGACTTAGACTCAAGCCCAGCCAAAATGAACAGAAGATTCCACCTTGGTCAACTCTGAGAAAAAATGGAAAAGCAATTTCCCAAAATATAATCCTGTGTAATTTGGGATTTACAACATTCTTCAAGCTGCACAGGGTCTTGCAGTGTGATGAGTCTGTGACCAGATCAGTGTGTGAGTAGTCCTAAAAAGTAGAAAAATTAACAAAGCATCATTTGTTGACTCAAGACATCTTCAGAGTATGGATGGGGAATGCAGAGTATGGGTGGGGAAGCTCACGGCACAAAGGCAGTTAGAATCTTCTTTCCAAATATATACTTGATTTTTTTCACTCTATCTGCATATCAGGCAGGGGAACTCTCTCTTCACCTCACTGCTGTGTCACTCTGTTACATGGGTTTCATTTAACTCTAGGGTAAAAATCTCTCCTGGGCTGTAACTGGTGCACTGCTGCCAGTCCTGCACTGACTCAGTGATACAGTGAATTTCCCCAGAGTGAAAATAAACGTTGCAAGGTCCAAAAGTTTGTGATAGGTGAAAGAGAATATCAGACGTGGACTATGGACTTATTCTGTTCAGTTGCCAGGAAACATCAAAACTGTCATAAATTATTAGATAGCAGTTTGTAGGGAAGCTTTCAGTTGCTAATCCTACCCTTGTAATAACACCTAATTGTTTCATTTACTTTGTAAAATATGTGACCTGGAAAACTGGGTAACTACTTTTCTGATTTATAACATGAGGCTTGAATGGGACAAAGATACAGAGATCAGAGTGACTGTGGCCTGATTTTAATGCATGCAGAGCTACAGGAATTAACATAGCTCACTGGGAAATGTACCAGTCATATTCCTGCATGAAGAATAGCACATTGAGCTAAAATGTTTGGGCTTTTAGTGTAAGATATGGTAAATCCCAAGTAAGCAGAAGTTTGTCCAGGTGAGAACCTACTAGCTCTGGACAAGCAGTATTAAGCTCATAGTAAGGAAGCTTTATAGCTTATTCCTCAATGCAGATGAAAAAGATGTGAGTTTAATGTGTCCCCATCTCTGAGCTGAACCTTCATCCACTTTACTTTTAGCTTCAGAAATCTGATTCAACTCTTGTTGTTAGAGACCACAGTAAATATCTATGGAGTGGACACTTGTGAACTGTTAGGTATTCTCAAGAAGAAAGTAGCTCTGTTATGATTGAAGCTTGTGTAGCTTCCTTATTTGGATACTCTGTTCCTTCGTCTTTTTACCTTAGTTTATTTCTTACAAAGTTAAAGCAATGCAAAACACTGAAAAATAAAATCATGGGTATTTTCATGTCAGGAGTCTGCACTGCTAAGTGGTTTCTGAACCAGTGTAACTGAGAAAAAATTCTCCTTATAGACAAATGCTGTGGTATTTTCCCATGCAAATACTTGGGTCTGGAGTTTTGCTGGGCTCCAATTTTGCAACACCTTGCCTAGAACATGTTGGGAAAATTTGTAGGTTGGTGTGCTTTTACTGTGACCTCCTTGTTGTGTCAGATTTCATGGGTCTTTGGCCTTTTAGTCCAGGACTATTGATAGCAACACAAATCTAGTAGAGCAGATACAACATAGAGTAGAAGAATAGCAAGAGATTGAAGATGCTACTGTACTCAGAGCCTTGTAAAAATACCCAAGAGTCTGGTTACTTAAGAGGCCAGGGCATACAGGCAGATAGATGTCACATTGCAGCCCCTTCACATCCCAATGGCATGGCCATTGTTTCTAGCATTTAAGGATAACATCAGGAATATCATTCTGAACCTATATCCAGCGAAGTAACAGAAAGAAAACCTGATTAAACTGTTATATTCCTGAAACAGATGTAGGAATACCACATTTTGTTGCTAAACTGTCTAAAAAAGTAACAAATTTGTGCAAAGTCCAGGTAAACTGGTACATGCCACAAAGATACCACTGGTGTCTCTGCTTCTAAGAACTGAGAGAAATGGGTTCACATGATTGTCATGGCTCTGCAACTCCTGTGGTGCCTTGGGGTTTATCCTCTCATGTTTTTAGGATTTTAGCTAGTCTATATAGTCTCACTTATAAGTTGCTATGTTAGCTTTGAAGTTCACGGGAAAGACCTATGTTTTTACATTCCACTGAGATAAGCACAGTGGCAAGGACATTGTAGCAGCAAGACAGAACCTATGGATGACTCCCGGCCGAGGTTGACAGAGGTCAGGCTGGATGCTGGTTGGTGGACACAGAGGATGGATGGATATTATATATATATATGGATATTATAAATAAAGGATGATAAGAAGGCCTGGGGCCCATCTTGGAATCTGGAAATTTCTATTAAAGAACTGCACTTTTCCTTTACCTCTTACTTGTCTGGAAGTTTGTTTTTTTTTCTCTCTGATTTTAGACATCAATTGACTTCAGCGTCTCTTAAGATCAAGAACAGTTTTACTAATAGCTTAAACAGGTTCAAGGGAAGGTTTAGCATAACAAAAGAGGTTCTGAAAATATTTGCTTTTTTGTGACAGCTATGTGCACTTTAGATACTTTTAAGTATTTAGGCACTTATGTGTACTAGAATCCTTAAAAGCTCCAAAGACGCTCTCAGTGAAAAACACCTTAAATCTTGTGATTATGTCCCCTATATAACTGACAAAAATGTTGTCAATGGCATGAAGGTTTTAGTCTTAAAGTACAAGGAATCTTTTAGTTCTGCTCAGGTTTAATGAGTTGGGATTCTAAGCTGATTCAGCTCTTAAACAGTCTGATCATTAGTGCTGTATCATCTGTCACCTTTGGGTGATAATTAGAAAAAGAAAGTCAATAACAATAGTACATAACACTACTTTACCAAGATTTAAACAAGTTGTAATATTGTTGAACATCTATTGATGAGTCCAAATGTGCCACAGGCTATTGAGCACAAAGAGCGCTTTGATGCGATGTTTTCCATTATTAATTTGATGTGGTGGAGTTTGTAGAAGTGAGAACATTTGTTTTCATTTTATTACGTGTGGGAAGAGATGACATACTTTACATATTCATTTTCTTTTCTTTTATTGTTTATACCACTAAAGATTTTGAAGAAGCACAGAAGGAAAAAAGGAAAATTACTCAGTTAATGACATTAGACTGTTTGTTTACCATATCTCTGATTTGGTTTCATTTTTATTGATTTATTTGACCTCCAAAATATACATCCTATATGTATGTTAGCAGCCCATAGATGGCAGGGAAAAAATTAAGCGGAACTGTTTTTTCCCCAGAATAGAACAAGATCTCAGGAACTCACCACACTGATATAAACACGGGTCAGGGTTCATTATTGCATTACTTTAGCGATCCGGATATTGGGCCTGATGTGTTCAAGATACCCCAGTAATGCAGTGGTCAGTTATTGTTACTTATTGACCACTTCCTCATCTGCCTGTTGGTTCTTCCTTTGGGTGATTAAACTCATTTGTAAAGAGCACAATTATGGAAATCTCTAAAGAGCAAGCCTTTTGGAGTCTCTTTTATTGCCTTGTTTTGTCTAATTAATCCCTTAATGAAAATTCTTTCCCTTCCTCTGTCTGTCCTTTTTTATACTTTCTGTAACCACAATGTGTTAATGCTTCAGCCATGGATCTACAAAATGCAGTTTTGCTTAGCTGTTGTGTTTCAGTGCTTTAAACAGAAAAGTTGTTAAGCCAAAAATAGAATAATGTACATAAAATACCTTAACATGAGAAGTTTATGCCTTTGCAGATTGACTAGGTCCTTTCAAAGTACACAACTGAGACAGGCTGTTTTCATCTCATGTCTGGAACTATCTGTATGCAGCACACTTGGAAGAAGGTCTGAACCTCTTGAACCCAAGAGGTGTATTTTTCCTTAGCAGTTAAATGATATTTTATTTCTTCTCCCTTCTGTTGCAAAATAACAATATCAGACCTGCTTTGGACCCTGAAAAGAATCAGATAGTCCTGGCTAAATCACACAGGTGTTTTGTACAATGGAATCAACAGCTGGAGTGTGGGTTTCATCTTAAGACTGATTGGCATCTAACTGCCGTATTGCCAATTTAAATTCTAAAATGTGAAATTAAACTCAAAAGGTTCAGTTATGAAATCCAGCTGTATTTTGGCAATAACCACCCCATATTCATCTCTTTTCCAAAGCCACTCTGTACAGAAGCAACTGCAGCTGAGCAATGAAACAGGAACACACGATGGCTCAGATGAGCACTAAATAGAACACTGAAACCAGGAATTGGCCATATAGGATGTTGAGGCTCTACATCCTACCATTCTCTATATGAGATAGAATCACTTTACATAGTTCAGTTACTTTCCTATAAAATGTAAAGGGAAGCCCAACATACAAATATGTAACTCAAGTTCAGCCTGTGTTTTAAATTCCCCAAGCATTTGGGATGTTCCTTCATTTACATCACTTCTTTAAAACAAAACGATATGCATCATAGGCACTGAAGAGAGGTGAAAGATGGTGTTAAAAGCCACTTTGTTCTTTCTAATAGTCAAATGTCCAGATTTAGTGAATGAAGATCAATGAAAAGCAGGAACTTGCATCAGTAAACTATAAACCATACAGTTTCAAGATTTGGTTATCTACAAATCTCAGCGGCATTCAGCCTGTTCACATATGCCTCTACACACAGAAGCAAGGAAGCAAAATTGCTTCCCAGCACTCCAGTCTAGAAAGTCACATTTATTATACATCCTGTTGAGACATTTCCCAGACGAGGTATCCACTGCTAAATGTGGCTGCAAAGTCCACCCCTTAGACAAAGGGCAGAGAAAGGTGATTGGATTCTCCTCCTCATAAGTAAACTCTACATAATCCTCAGTGATGATAAACTATGTCTAAAGTCCAGAATCCGCGTCAGATTATTGGTTACCTCTACAGCAGCTACACTAATAATGGATTTGGACCTCAGATTTGAAAACTCAAAATACCTTTTGATGTATATAACTTCATTTTGACATTTATATAAGAAAATCAGCTAAGTTGGAAAATGCTAACAAACCCTTCATAAACCTGAATCATCTGTATTCCATGCCAGCCAGATCTAACCATCTCAAAATAAATAAAAATATATTTTAAAATAATATTACTGTAGGAAGTGTTAACCTGTCAAGGTGCCCAGCATTAGATTATATATCATACACTTCCCAATTATTGTAAAATAAATAAAGTCTTCCCTCCTACATAGCTCAGATTTGTATACTTTGTGTTAACCAGCCACACAAAACTGATGACCTGGCTGTTGTTGTGAGCCCTGAATCTGGCCAAGATCCAGGATCACCTTTTGTACCAGCCAAACACTTTGCAGCTGGCTCAGACACCTGAAGGGTGAGGGGCTGCCCTGGGAGGGAGGTGAAAGAAGCGGGGTGGCAGGGCTGCATGTGACGTGCTGTGCTGACCTCCTTCCTCTCTGTGGCTGTGGCAGTAGGGAACCAAGTTCACCAGCAGCTGCTTTACAGCTCTGCCTTCCACAGCCCTTTCTTCAGTGGCTAAAGCTCAGCCTTAATTTAAGCCTGCTGTACCCAAGTGAAGCTAGGCAAAGCATTGCTTTCTGGGCAGGATATAGGCCAGAATCCTTGGAAACCTGTTGCAGGATCTATAATCAACTCAGTAAGTTAATTCCCCTTGCATTGATCACCCCCACTGCCCCACCCCTGCCCTTGCTGGGGAGCACTGGGACTCAGTTTCAGGTAGCAGTGCTGGGCAGAAGTAGCCAGAGAAATGCTCAGGGACCTTCAGCTGCTTTCTACCAGCACACTGGGTGTTCTTGCATGGTTGAGCATCTGATGTTTGTGCTCCATTTGCTTACTTCGTTTATGAACCTCTAGTGCTCACTGGCAAAGCAGCAAGGCCAACATACCACTAAGTAGCTTTCCAGACAAATGAGAATTTATCTTATTAAGCAAATGTCTCACATGTATTTAGCATCCTTAAGATGAGTTCCTTTGTTTGTGGTTCTTGCCACTTTTCCCCTTTGAGAACCTGCCAAAGGTGCTTCTCAGAGCTGGTTCTGTCTCGTCACCTTGCCGCGCAACTTATCAAAGGATATGGGTGGCACTGTGCATGTGCAATGCACACTGCTGGTAGGCAGGGAAGATTTCAGTGCTGCTCCCTAAGCCTCTGTGCAGGGGACAGTGCTCTGTGGACACATGGGACCCCTCTGCAGCAGCAAGTCAGGTCCTTGCCTTTTTCTGGTGTCGATTTGGGATCCTGAATCAGTAATTAGGTGATGAGTTAATGTTTGTACCATGCTCTCTATTTCAATGTTGTAGGAATCTTTGTCATTAGTAATAAACATTTGTTTGGGTGTGTTTGAACTCAAGCTATTCAGGTCCCTTTCATGTTTTTTATTTCTGCCCTCTCCCTTCCTTAGCCCTCCATGTGGCAGGGTTGACCACTTATGAATTAGATGTAATTAAGCTGAAAGGTTGATGATGACAACTGAAATTCCATCTATCTTCTTACTCACATTTTATTCCACTCAAGATCTGCTCAGGCCATCCTCTTCTGGGTCTAGCACAAGTGTGGATCACAACACAACTTTAGAAACTATATTTTTATTAAGCTCCGTTAGAAATTACTTGGCAGCTCTATTGATGGACTGAAACAACCTAAAAGTGACACAACAATTCTGTCTTTTTGTCCAGAATAGATATATGCCGCTATGCAATAAATAACAACTCGCTATCAGAGTGTTTTGTAGTTTTGCACCAATCTGTGGTACTGCAGGAGGAACTTCTTCCCTTGTCTTGCTCCTGGTATCCTTTTTGTTAGAGATTTTTCTTTTGAAACTATGTGGTTTTTCACGTAACATTCAGAAACCATTTCTTTTGTTGTTGTTTTTTGTAGTTTTCCTTGTAGTTCATTGATCTGTTCAAACCAAAAACTCAAAGCCAATCTCTGAGGCTGTCAGCCTATTTAGCTGTGGAGGAAAGTCCACCAACTTCTGTAAATAGAGATGATAGTGTGTGGCCCAGCAGTCTGTTGTAACTCAGGGCTTCCTGGCAAAGCATTGCCCTTAGCTCTGGCTCCAAAAAACTGGGACTCCTTCCCTCCAGCCACCTATGGCCAAGCAGCCATCTGCAAATCATACTGTAATAGTCCTCACACCTCCTCTTTTATTGCTGCATATTAAAATGAGTAATGCCAGCAACACTTTGTAAAACAATAATTGCATTTCAAGATCTGGTGTCTTTTTTTTTTAAAGTGATCCACCTTAAAAATCTAGCCACTTAAAAAATAGTTACCAACATTTGTACTTTTAAATTTTTAGGGTTTTTTTTTTTAAGGAAATGGGTTTAGACATGCTAAAACAAAGACTGACCAAGGTGTCATTCTGTCACTCCTGGGCAAAGGGGAAGGCAAGGAAATTGCTTTGCACAGTAGGTGCTCATCATAGCAAAAGATTTTGGTTTATGGTTAAAGATGGCTGCAACACTGAGGAAAAGCAGATAGTAGAATGTCTTGGGTTTTGTGTTTTTCACTGGCTGGCCTTTGCAAGGCTTCCATCACAGAAATGAAACCTTAGCACAGGTCTGGCTGCAAGCATAGCAGCAACAGCAGGGTTTGTTTCTCATTTGTACCACTTTAGAGCCTTTCTTCTTACTATTAGCAAACTCTCAACTCCCAACAATTGCCAAAACCCTCAAGGCAGATGAAAGCAAATGGATCCATTTTCTCTAAACTGGTTCCATGACATTTTATGAAGAGCCTCTTAACAGATCCAACACTAGGCATATTTTCATCTCTTCAGCTCAAGAATACCTTTTGAAGGCCGGTGGGGCCTGTAAGTGGGACAGGGATTAATGTAATCCCTTCCTCTACCCCATCTAGAACCTCTCTTGGAGGAGTCTTATCTGCTCCCATCCTCTGCCATCAGCTCGACCCCCTTGCTCCCCGCACAGGTTCTGAACATCTTCACTCTTTCTCAGAGGATTATATTTTTCTGTTACAAAAGGTCTGCAAGAGTGACATAGAGCTTTACGCTCTTATTTTTGAGAAACACTGTGTTATATCTTCTATAAGTAATGAGTGGCATATAACCTAACAGAAATTTTTATACTTACTTTCAAGCCTTTACATTTATAACTGCGGTGTCTGTGACTATTCCTCTGTACTGGTGATTCACAGAGCAGAGAATGAAGATATTTGTGATCCCTTCAGTTGTACATCAGCTATAGCTTTAAAATGCAAGGAAGACCATCAGTTAGGTGATAAAGCCATAGATGATGGTGCTGTCTCATCTCCATCTCCAAACAGACATGTTCTAGTGATATCCAAGTGTGTAGGCTTTTTACACATTATAAATAATGTACAGCCCTGGCCTTTGGACATAGCTCTTTTTCTTAGAATGCCTTTTCCTGGACTGTCTCTTCATCTGCCTTTGCAGGTACAGGAAAAAAAAGGGGAAATTTCTAGAGATCTCACTATAGTTCTCATAATGCATTTATTTTTCTTCTTTGTAAGGGTAGGATTAAAAAAGGAAGTGACACATATTTTCTAGTACTCTATATGAAAACTTTCTCAGCAAACTCATGTTCTTCTTGGCAGTGTATATATTCTTGGAAATGTTTTTGTTTATTCCAGTTGCAATATGTTTGCTGCCCCTTAGAGTCACTGTGGAAAAGGGGGTCTGAAAAAGGTGCTTCTGTGATCACAGACTGCATCAGGCAGGAAAAGCCTGGTAAAAAAGGGCAAAACTGAACCAAGACAGTTATAAGATAGACCCCTCAATTTAACTTGCACAGAAACAACTAGCACATGGAGAGAGGACTGAGTCTAAACCAGAAATAAGTGAAGTAAGAAGTCTGGGAAGCCTTCGGCCACCTTGGTGGCTACATACTGCCTAGGGCTAACTTGGTAGAAGCTTTATTCTGGGAAAGAGAAGAAACTCAAATACATGGTGCAAAAAAAATCAGAGATTTTCAGGGAGGGAAATTTCAGAGGAAATATTGGTGTTTTAATGTCACACTAGTGACTGTTGCCACTGATACCCCGATACCTATCAGTGTAGTCAGAGCAAAGGATGATGTGCCATCTCCCAAAACAAAAACTCAGGAAGCCCATGGCTAAGATCACTTCATTCACCCATTTGTTGTTGCTTTCCACTTGCACGCAAACCACAGGGACTAGCTGTGACCTCTGTGCCCTACATGCTGTATAGACAGTGTATGAGTATCAATGTCTTCAAAACTTCTTGGTACAGCTCTCCTGCTTGAGCACACCTAACAGGGCAGTATGAAAGATAGTAAATGTCCTCATCTTTTGACTGGTGATTTGGTCATTTTCTAGTGGAAAAGGTATTTATCCCACACACAATTTTTATGCAGCAGACTGAATGTAAATAATTTGCCTTCATTACATCTTTGTAAAAAGAAAAGGAATCTATAGCATCAGAAAAGGCTATCCAATACACTAATTTGTCATGGAGGAAAAAAAATCCTATTTCTGACCCTTTAGGGCCCATCATCTGATGACTTTGGGCTGATCTTCATGTCCACTTTAGTTATCTCCATTACCCAAGAAACTTAATCCAAAAAATTCAGATGGCTACATCAAGATGGTTCATGTTAAGCATGTCAAATGTCAAGCATAATCTAATATTTAAAGTAGACTAATACATACAAGTTCCTGGTTTTATCAGAAATTTTTTGTCTTTGAGGGATCAATTAGACTTGAAGTTCTTCATATTCCTGCTGCAAGATGAAATGGGTGGATATTTTTCTTTGCATCTTATAAAGATATTGAAATCTGTGCAGACTCTTTTTCAGTAGTCTGAAATCATATCTGTGACAGTTGAGGGGTAAAGTTCAGTGAGAATTCACACAACAAATTAAAAGCATATGTTACAATCTTAAGAGAAAGAAGATGTGTACCTGTGGCCATGGTGAAGTGGAGAAATGCTGGGGGGCTGTATCTGGAGGTTCATTCTCACCTGTCACTGGCTGGTAAATCAAAGAAAGCTCACTGAGGTCAGAGGCATGAAGGCATAGTTGTGCCAGTGAAAGCTGAACCTGAGCCCATGTAGCCCATTAACTGACTTGGGTAACAGAAAGTCCAGACTCAGAAAAACTCTCTAGTTTCCCTTTTTTTCATGATGTGAACTTATTAATGCACCTCAAAACCAAGGTGTATTCAAAAGGAGGTGCTTTAGAGAACTAGCTCAAGTTACTTCTTAAGCTTGGGCCATTTCAGCTTTCTTTAAAAGAAATTAAAATAGTAATTCCTGTGTAGGAGTAATCTCAAACCAACAACAACCATTCCTGTGATGTTTTGTTTCTCTTGCACAATTTTAAGGTGTGGGGGCTGCCCAAGGAGGCAGGTCCCCAGCCCCAAGGAGTGGGTGCAGCTGCTGGACAGCATGTTGTCCTGGGGTCCCTGGGGCACCTCTCCAGAGGAGACTTGGCAGCTGCAGCCTTCTGTAAACTGAGCTTGGCCATAGCCATTTCCCAGCCATCCCTCTTCCCAGTCAAAACTGCATTCTTTGGACAAGTGCTTCACTGAGACTTTAGCCATCCTTAGCTAAAGGAAACACACTAAACCCTATTACAACCTCTCCAGGTGTTTATTCAGTGTTTGAGTAAGAGAGAAGGAATAAGAAGAAAATGTGATTCCCTCTCAAATCTGGATTTGCTATTTTATAACAACTTTAAATGTCTTCATTTAAAGCTAAATGTTTTTTATGAATATATATTTGTGCTCTATTGCCCTCTGTTTTTGTTCTGTCTCAATACACTCAATCTCGCCCCTATTTGCCTTCTGCAAATTATATGCTGCTGGAAGGTATGCTTTTGACTGGACTTTCATTCTTCCTATTTTCTATTTAATGTAAGACTGCTACCAGTTATATTCTCAATTCCATGAGAATACTAAGGAGTGTGTTTGCTTGGGTCCAAATATTTCCTAGGAGCATCATACTAAACAGAATATGTCTAAAGGCCCAAGAAACTACTTCTGGGATCATTCAGATGCTGTTTCATTATGGTGTCCTTCACCAGAAAAAAAGTCCCAAGAGCTAAATAGCGGGCACTCTCACCACAAAAGCAAGCAGAGAGGTGAGCTGGAGGGAGCAATAGCTTCCTCCTTCCTCCCTCGGCTCTTTTCCCAGAAAGCTGTGATGTGTGACATTGTATTTCTATGTGGGTACATCAGCTGCACAAATACACTCATAGCTGGCATGGCAGAACGAGGAGTCAAAGCTTCAGTTACCTGTTGCCCCAAATTTTCCTGCCTTTGTGATAGGTAATCCCACATGGCAGCCCTGGAGAGATGCTCTTTCTTCCTTACACAACAACTGCCCTTTCTCGGTGCAGCTGCATGCCCTCCACCTCTGAATAATGACATGTTTCTAAAGGGAAATGTGTAATAGGTAAAAGGAGGTGGCCAGAACTCAAATGAGGGAATAAAAAAGTGCAGATGAATCAATTTTGTAATGTTCTTTTGATGCTCTTTCTCTCTATTTCCCCACTCTTCTTCCAAGTTCTCAGCAGCTATTTCAATGGGAGTGCTGCTAGCCACATGGATAAGATTCAGCTTGCAAAAATGTATGCTTGCAGCAAGGAAGACTTACCCTTTAACCTTTAGCAGCCATTTCCTCTGAAAAGCACAAGTTTCATTTTCGCTTACAGTGAAAAACGTGTGGAGGGGGAAGGGGAAGAGAACCTAATCTCTCTGTAAAACAGCCGAATAGTCCTATTTTCATCCTCTGCACCAAACTTCACATACCTCTTTTTGCATTATGCAGTGTGCCCTCAGGAAAGAGATCTGGCAGAAAAAGCAAATGCAAACTCTCTCGTTAGTCTTGAAAGAGCTGGTCTTGAGCATTTGGGGTCAATCCCCTTCAGCAGGTTCATTTTTCTTCATTGCAGTTTCATGAATTTGGCCATAAGCAAAAAGCAGGTTTTGTTTTTTTTAAAACAAAACAAAACAAAAAAACCCACCCTTATCTAGTATTCTAGTATTAATTAAACAAAACTAAAAGTTGCATACCATTGGAAAAGTCAGGAAGGTAAAAGAAATTCCATGTCCTTGCAATACATACAAGCATTGTGAATGTCCTTCAGCACAAGCAGCCATGCTTTCACCTGGGGTAAAGCCATGTAATTCATGTTAGCAGCTCTAAAAATGGGACAAAGAAAGATTTTTACTCAGAATTCTTGTGCTCAAGAGCCTTTCTGCCTAGAAAGTATGGGGTTTTTTTCAGGTCTGACATGACTTGGAAGATGAATAACACCACACCAGAACTATCAGTTCTATTGCAATTCAGTGGTTTTTTAATTCAGCTCACTTTTCTAATGGTCAAATATTGTTACTAAGAGAGAAGTTTAATTGCAACTACAAGGGAAGCCGAAGTCCCTATCCCTGTTGATTCCTGAGCTCCTGTCCTCCTCCTTGGAGCTTCCCCAGCCAAACATTTTGTAGGGTAATGATGTATGATGATGAATTTCCACACAATCCTCATCTTTGCTGCAGCATTGTTATGAGCACAAGAGAGAGCTTTCTAGTTTTGTCGGTCTGCATTCTTCCACAACAACCAAAAAGGCTGAAATTCACTGATTTTTTTCCCTTAGACAATTGTGCGCTTTCACCTGCCCAGTGTCAAGACCTGCAGCCTGCTCCATGTGCCTTGGGGAAGGGCTGCCCAGCCCTGCCTCTCTGCAGGGTTGCCCCTATGGAGGCTGCCCATGCAGGGGCCTTTGACCCCTGTGTCCTCCTCCAGGGGCACTTCAGCCCCAGGCATGACAACCCTGAGCCACTGTCTGCCTTCCCTGGGCTGCCTCCTTCTCCACTATGGCATTTCTGAAGCTTTTGTACAGTTTAAATAAAGGTTGTTAAGTGCCCACCTTCATGTAAAAGCTTCTGAAATTATATTTGAATGAAAAGTCAATCTTCTTATGAAAAATTTCACTTTCAAACTTTTTGTTCAAACAAGTATCACATTTTCTTATGGTATCCAAAAGATGATCGAGGACATCACCTGATCACCAGCCTCCTGTCACATACACGTTTTAAGTATAACAACTCTTTTGACCTTCCTCAGCACCCTCTAAGCCCTGCTAGAGCTCTGCTGTCTTTGCAGGGGTGAGCAGAGAGGAGAGCATCCCTTCCCAGGCAGCAAAGGGTGCTGAACACAGTGCTGTTGCTGGTACCTTTCACGAGGGGTCATTGTATACCAATATGCATATAAACCATGAAATACCCAGAGAAATAATAAGATATCATAGCAAGTACATGAAGAAATTTGGCTGAAAATCAGAAGATAGCTTGTGAAATATGAATATGTAAGAAATTTCCTCACTGTATTTTGAACTGATAGAGAACTATTAATTCTTGCAGTTTTTTGTTGGGGTTTTTTTAAGGAAAATGCAATGGATTAATTCCCTTATGGAAGTCCACATAAATGACTCAGTTGTATGGGAAAAAGGTGTAGAGGGAGTTGAGAGTGTGAGAACAGAGTGTGCATAATGTATTAGCATCAGCAACACAGCCTGATGGGTGAAGGCTTTTATACTACCTCTCTATTGATAGGTATTTCAACCAGCAGTAAAAAACTGCTCTTGACACTCATCTGTAGGGGAAAATATCCACATAGTCTTTGCTGTAGGACCAATTAGCCTGTGAAAGCAGCTGGGGGGAGGGGGAGGTGCGGGATATAAATGCGGGATGCATCCACACTTGATTACTCTAATGAAATGTCCATTGATTCCTATAGATTAATGTGAGAAGAACGGCAGCTGCGGAGTGGCTAACACCTCTAGGTCAGCAGCTCTGTGTGTGTATGTGGACGTGTGTAATGGAGGGGGTAGCACAGAGCCAGACCAAGGTAGACAAGAGAGGGTTAGTCTGGCTGCAGAGGGAGAGGTGGCTGAGGTACGTGGACGTGACAGCCGGCGATGGAGGGAGATCCATAGGAGGCCACAGCGAGGGGCTGCGGGGACAGCGCGGTTCCTCCCTGCCTCTCTCGCTGCGACTGCCCCTCGCTCCCGTTTGACTTTGCTGTAAGGCAGGCTGAGCTCACAGGTCATCTGTTTTTGTTAGATTAATTTGATTCAGCATGTAGAAATAGAGGGCTGAGCGGGCTAATGGCTCTCTGCAGGTGACATTGGAAATGGTCAACTCTTACATCCTCCTCCCCCATCTCTGCGACTGCAAAGAGAAGTCGCTGACAAGAGGCTCCCTCTGTGTCAGGGATGCTGGTCCTGCACAGCAGACCCCGTGCTCGGCACTACCTTTCTCCAGCGAGTTCCTCACGTCTCAAATACTAATCCCTTATCTCTTGCACTGTGTCATGTAGAAGGACTTAATTACAATAAGGAGCAAGGGATTTGCTGAGTGCTTGCAGTGCTTGGCTTGAAGCTGTTTTTATTGCACAGGGAACAGTTACTGAGGACCCTGCCATAATTCCCCCAAGAGATGCACCGCATCCTCTCGTGTGGCAGTTCTGGCATCTTGTTGTTGAAGGTGATGTGTAGACAGCAACCTGCCTTCTGTCCAAGAGAAGCTTAAAGGAGTGACCTATGGTGTTGCACTGGAGCTGTAAATTGCACTGGGAGAAAAGGCTGATATGGAAATATGGAGTGAAGTATTTAGGCTGGGATTTTAGAAACCATATTTCAGATTAAACAAAAGTTATCTCTGGGCCAGATTCTCACTGGGATAGCATCCCACGGTTATACAGGTTCTCTTGTTCTTCTGGTCACAATAAAGGAAACTCTGGCTCTGTTAGTTATTACTGAGGATAAGGAATCTTGTAGCTTTATTGTATTGTGAGGAGAACTCAATTAAGAATACAAAATAGTGAGACTCGTTGTGGCTTTTATTTCAATTGTTTTCAATGCACTTTTCACCACGTCATTGAAATACTCAGGAATGCAACGTTTGCCAAAAATTGGAGAAACCGTTTTTTTTTAGCAATACGTACAAATGAGGTCAGGCAGTTGCAAAACCCATATGGTCCTATAAAGATCAGAGTCCTCCAGACAGTGCAGGATCTGATGTTGGGTATTAAAATTCCTGCTCTATCATGCTAACTCTGGGGGAAAGATGGATCCTAACTCTAAATCAGGGCTTTGAGAAACCTGCTATGAGTTTGGCAGCAATTATATTAAATACCCAAAACTGATATTAACAGATAATCTGTTCTTTGGTAAATATGCAGGTTTGCAAACATGGGCAAAAAGAGCCCAAGTCTGGGATCATGCAGAGGTTTCCCCAAGACAAGCTCTGCTGAGCCCAGCCCGGCCAACACCAGGGCTTTGGCCCAGCCTGGGAGATACTTGGCACCTCTGGCTGTAGAACTAATTCTTCCTTTGTAATCAAGTGGCAAAACTTTTCATCACCATCTACAGAGCATGATTTATCCCTAAAAGCACAAGTAAATATGAACACACGGTGTGCAGGTTCCAGTATTTCCCCAAGACCGCTCCATAACCACTTACTCCTATCAAGCCCTGCTCCTTCTTGGTGGGTGCACAAACCCCAGTGGAGCAGGGGACTGGGGGTCCCTCCTGTAGCCACAATGTCCCTAGCTGTCCCTGCTGGCAAAGGGCACTGCAAGTGGGCAGCAGGGAGTTGGCCTCTGTGTGCAGTGCTGACCTTCGCTACTGCAGCCAGACCTGCATGAACATGCTGCCACCTCCTTTGCTCACTATAAAACACGGGCTTTTAATTTAAAGACTTTTTTCTGTCTGTTCAAAAACACGCTTATCAATGATTTCTCTTTTCAGTTCAAGATTTTTTCCTCTAGTTAACTAGTATTTTAGTCCTATGCTCTCTCCTTCAGAAACACCTTGCTTTTCTAAGATACATGACTGTATCTGAGGAAAGATTTTTGTTATGCTGCTTTTCCTCCTTTTGCAGAGCAGAAGGAACACACAGTGTGCTGTCAGCACAGATATGCAGTATGTATAAGGAATTAAAATGCAGTGCCTAGGTATGTTTGGCCCCTCCTGTACAGACCTACGTGTGTGTGTGCAGGCGGCTGTGACGGCAGCCAGGGCACCAGCAGAGAGGGCTGTCCCTTTAAGCCTCACCAGTGTATTTTTAGAAAGCATAAGTAGGCTGCATTCTCCCACTTGCTCACTATCTGAGACATAAAAAGGAAGGGCTTTCTGCTTTCTTCAAGTCTCCTTCCCCTGCTGGCACCATATAAGTCTGTCTTTTAAGCAGTACAGGTCCACAGCCCTTTTTTTTTTTTATTGAGAAGCTGCAGAACTCTAACCGGTGGTTCAATAAATTGTATTACATCCCCTTCGTACTGAATGCCCTACAAGCTTTGGCTTTCCATGTGTAATTGCAAGCTGTTATTAGCCCAGAGCTTTGTCCGTTACTGTGCCACACTATTGCTGAGCGGTCAATTTTTTTCCCCTGCCATTTCCTTTGCTCACACCATGCTGACCACGTTGGCCAGGGGCTGCCCGAGGTTTATAGTGCAGCATTGATTTTTCTTTTCTCTCAATACTGACAGAATCATAGATCCAAGGCAAATAAAGAAATGCATTCTGTGGTGATGAAATGTCTTTCGTTCAGCCTGGATTGAATCAAAGGCCATCACAGAAATGTTCTACTCTAAAATGCTAGTGAAGCTTATGGCATTGTTGGAAAATGAATTTTCCATTTTCTTAGCTGTAATTTGGATTCTCAAATCACTGTGCTAAAAATAATCAGATAAAATTGAATATGGACTACAAGCCTATGTAAAATGTTATTTGTTAGATTTTGCAAGCAGCTGCAGCTGATATGAAAGGAATCTGACAATAGATCAGAAAAGTAATTGCTTAGGTGGGTTTCTAATAAGCATGTTGCGTTACTCTGAATACCAAGGTATAAGATGATTTCTCTATAACTCATATGCAAGGCAGTAAATAATCAAACCATAAAGATACATTTTGAATATCTACTGAAGGGAGACATTTCTAGTAAAAAAAAATCATCTCATATCACCTATATGTCAATGATAAGTATTTTTGCTGTTTCGGAAAGAATGTTGAAGGTTTGGGTTTTGGAGGTTTTTTTAGATGGGCTGGTATCATAGTTCCTATATACAGATGGAGATCTAGAAGTAAAAAGAACCTATGGGGACAGAGTAAAGTCACACGATGAATCTCTGGCAGGACCTGGAAGAAAACTTTGATCCTCAAAAGGTTAACACCATTTTCAATGGGAAGGGGTCATTTTGTGTGATACTCTCACCAGCACACACTGTTGGAAACCAGTGGTAGCCTCAACCTGCATGGCACAGGACTTCAGCTTTCCATAGAAAGAGAGCACCTTGACTAATTTTTAGGCAAATGATATTTCCCATAACATAAGAGTCAATTAAGGTTATCTTGGAAAGCAGAAGACAGAACCCTCGGTAAAGATTCCCCATATTTTGGGGGTTTCTTTTTTTCTGTACTATTGAGGCTTGTGACAACATCTGGTATATGTGGCCATTACGAATTTAACCCAACTCGCCATCTGGGACATCAATACTTTCATCCTTGAAAAAACATTAAGTTTTGCCTTTCAAGAGTGGTGGCAACAAGGTGTATGATTTTTTTGCAGTTACAGTTTTTTAATTACAGTTGTCATGCATTCTGGGTAGTCCAAACACATCCCTCAGCTCTTCATAATAAGTTGTGTAGAAAGACAGAGTAGAGGATCCTTTTGTGTTCTCCTTCACATGACAGTTTCCTCTGTGGCCCTGCAAAGGTAAAGCCCCAACATCTATAGGGTTTCAGGGAAAATGTCACCTTACCTGGCAATCCAAAGTGTTCTCTGACTCCACACTTCAGGGAGATCCCACATATTTTACTGAGAAATTAGTGCAGGGGAAAAAAAAAAGGAAGAAAGAGAGAGAAGGAAAATGTACCTAGATGATAGAAAGAGTGAAGGAGAAGGAGCATTTATAAATGAAAATAACAAATGGATTTAACAAAGTTAAAACTACAAATTCAAAAAATAAATATATATGAACGCAGCCCTTGGGCAACATTGCATTAATTCCCTAGCTCTGGACCTTCCTTTTCCTGCTTTCTTAATGACTACACATTCGATATCAATATGCACTGGTTTACAGCTATTTCTTCATGACCACATTTCTGGCAATGCACAATAGGTCTTTACACAGCATAACAAATCAGATTATTTTTCTGCAGTGATGATCTAGAAAAATTTTAAAAAATAATTAAAACCTTTTTGGATGAAATCCAGTGTCTTATTCAGCCTGAAATGCTTCTTTTTTAACCAAAAGAGCACTAAGACCGCTTCCTTTATCTCTTATTGTGCAGTAAATTTCCCTTCAAAATTTCTCTAAAGATTAGAGTGACTGAACTGGAGTTACTCACTGTAAAATACTGTATTGTACAAAGTGATTTGTGGCATTCATTTGTAATTTTTAAGAATGCTTTACAATGGAAACAATAATCAGACTAGCTCCCTCCCATTTGTCTTCCCAGGTTGATCCTCCCCTAAGGTTCAGAAGCCCTTGAGAAACTCATCACTTTCTCTACTTCCTGTTTTATCCCACTCCAGCCTTATGATGTTCAGTAACATGTAAAAACTATAGCAAAGAAGGCTCTGCAAGCTGATCTGAAATCATCTGCAACCAGCTCAAATACTGAAAAACATTCATTTTTCTAAGGATCATTTATGTTAGACCTGCAATAATTTTCAGATCTCACACCCATCATGGGTACCATTACACAGTTTCTTTTTAAGTAAACTTTTTCCAGACAAATTAGCTCAAATCTTTTTTTTTATGGTGTTTCTGATGCAGTTGAAGAATAGACCTCACCAGTAACCAAAATGAGGAACTGCTATTGAGGTGTATTGAAACCTTCAAAATTCACTTGACAGAATTTTTAAGAACAGATTTACACTGAAATTTAAGTTCAGATTCAGGACTTCTGTTTTGGACAATATCTCCATTAGAAGTAGAATGAGATAAGGAGTGGAGGTTTTCAAGTGTTGGTAAGCAGTCAACCAAAAATGGAGAGTCACACTTGCAAAAGTACTTGGGGGTATGATTTTATAAGGTAGGAAGAAAATTAAGATGTGTGTAAAACTAGGAACACAGCTGCCTTTCTGCTTCTATCTATCACTTTATGGATTTGTGACATCAGTTATGGCTAAAATCCAGCCATTGCTCTGTATAGTCTGCAGTCAGGAATCTCCACTCTAAAGTCTAGGAAAGGGAAAGCGAGGAGAATCTCCAAACAGGATTAGTGTCAGGGAATGCAAGCATGATGAATACTTCCACATATTACCAAATTGTATATAAAAGCCTAACTATGTAGGAAATCATTGTCAAGGGAGAAAGCTGTTAATTGGATCATATACGAAATTTAATGTTTTCTTAATGTCTCAGCTGCTGAATAAGTGCTTGTTGACTGGTGCAGGATCTCTGTGTTCTTATCAAATGCCCACACTAGCAAGCAGCTATGATAATTTTTGAGCAGGATGAAAAAGATCAGCTACACCCAAGACCCAAATGGGCATCTTTTGTCTGATCCACTGGGTTGACAGCTTAAAATGTAACAAGCAAAAATGGTTGAATAAGCAAAGAGCAAAGGAAGCTATAATGGCATCGAAATGCAAAGAAGCTCCGTCATATATCGTAATCTGTCATTGAGTGGGGAAGAACCATTCTGCTCTCCTTCCTCTGCTCAGCAAGAGCAGCTTCTGTTTTAGAATGACAAAAAGACAAAAAGATTTGTGTGGCTGTAAGAAAACGTCAGTAATAATGATTCCAGCTCTACTGTGAAAACAGAGAAGATGTGGCAGGAGCTGTCAGCCTTGGTTGGTCAAAGGGCCAAGTGTGGAGCTGAGTTTGCAGCAGGTTCTGCAGGAGGCACCTGAGCTAGAGTGTAGGGCCAGGGCAGCACTGCAATTCAGGGCAAGCTGTTTGACTATACAGTTCAATCCTTCATTAAAGATGTGTCACTTGAATTTCCCCTGTTCTCTGAAGTCTGATAAGGGGCAATGTGGCTCACCAAGTGAGGTGTATTTACTTGTGTTTTGCCCAGCTCTGTCACAGTGTCTTCTGCACTGGCAGCTGCCTTAGGTGACTTGATGATCCTCTGCAAATCTGGCCTGCAAAAACAGTGGTGATAGCAGAAAGTCTTTATGTGTATGGCAAAATAGAAAGCACATTGTGTTTGTGAAGCACATTCGCATTGGAAGAACATTGTATATATAGAGCCCAGCTCCCTTTTGAGGCACTCATCTTTGTCAACTTCTGTAAATGACATCTTTCAACAGAAGATCAAGGATTCTCTGGTATATTCATGCTGTTTGGCAATCCTCACCCTACAAACACTGCAACTGTATGGGAGACCTGATGCTTTTCTCTGTAAAGGTCCCTGCAAAGCTGATCAGTGCCTTCAGCCTTTCCTGTTTTGAAGCTTCCCTTGACACCTTGTCCAGCCTAGTAGGTGCACACTTCTAAACAGCTGCCAATACACATGAATTTGCATAAAACATACAGAAAACTAGTGAAATTATGATGTTCATTGGGATGTTCTGTCTAAATTGAGACTTTTAAGCACTAATAATAATTAACTACTTTCTTAGCAACGAAAAAGTCTTAAATGCCTATTTACTTAACAGTCCCCTAGGGTGTCTTTGTTCTGAATGGGCTAAAAAATCTTAGCTGCAAAATAAGCAGGCGATTCCAATCAATAGAGCCAGAGGACTATATTGATTACCAGAACTCCATTCTTTAGTCATTAACCCTGTGAATTCTTTACAAAAGCCGTACAGGACAATTCCTAACCACTATACCATTTGAGGAGTCATTCCGATATTTGAATGTCATTAAACTTTCATAGCTTGTTTACAGCCCCTTCAGCCTTGCCTGAAGGATTGTGCTCCAAGACTTGCTGCCACACAGCCCCACTCTACCCAGCTGAACTGACAAACAACATTAATCAAGCCTAGAAATTTCTTCTGCAGATATGTTTTTCTTGTTGGTTATTGCTAATGTCTCTACAGAGCACGGAAACAGATCATGGAAGGAGTGAAATTATATTCTTTGCTGTTTTCCACATTTCAGCTTCAAGCCAGAATACTCTAGCTGATGATAAACACGCCTTTTATCCATCCTTGTATGGAAAACTACTTGTGCACCCTGTAGGTCCCTACCTCCATACTGGATGCCACTGAGCTCCGTATGTGGACAGGAGGGGAATGACACAAAGTGGGGCAGTGGAGAGGGAAGGCAACAGTGAGGTGGGAAGGAGGAAGAGAAGGAAGTGATACTGGGAGAGCTCCTCAGGTCTCTCCACCTCCTTCCCCTCACTGGGTCCTGTGGGAGCTGCCCCCATGACACCTTCCTCTCAGCAGCCCCATATTTAAGAGAAGATTCTCACATTTCAGATTAAGAAAGTTCATGACACACAGTAATGGCTCTAAATGGTAAATTGAATCACACGGTCAACAATTGAATAGAAGCAGCACAAATGAGCCAAATGCCAGCAATTTAAGGGAATGCTGAAGGAACTCCCAGCAATCACGAGGCCACTGCGAAGACAGGCGTTCTTCCTCCTCAAAGTTCAGGTGATTTTAATGACATAGGACACGTAATGTTTTATACTGTAGAATTTTTTTGGTATAGGAACTGTGAGCTGATCAGCATTTCTGTAAATGCACAGAATGGGAGTGATTATTTCTAAACGTTTTCTTAATGGTTTATATAAATTTGAGCCACAGCTTGTCCCTGGGTTGCTTGCTGAAACTATTCTTTTATTGGTTATGGCTTGGACCCAATTGCCTGCTGGATATGGGGGTTTGGCTTAGGCTGTGTTTTTGCTGGTTACACAACACTGGCATGGTTTTGTTCTTTGTCTCCCACTGTACAATGGAGATTTTAGCCACAACACAAAAGATGAATATCAATCAATCATTTGAGCTGAAACTGAGGATCCCATTTTGAAATTAAGAAACAGTTTGAGAAATGCACAAGAATCTGCCTAAATACTTACAAACAGGGACTAGAACTTCAGAGTCATAACTGAGCAATATGCTTATGTTTAGATGCAAAAATTGTCCTGCATCATTTTTGTAATTAGTGTTTGATCCAGTCTGTTCTGTTGTTGTCCTTATCTATTTGAAAACTTCCCAAGACAGCTATAATGAGCCACGGCCATTTTCATGACTATTGATTTCATGGTTAAAATTATAGTATTTGATTGTTATTTGACCAAACTGAGATTATTGTATGTTTTGAAAACAAAAGCAGCAACAGCAGAAGTCCTGTCCCTAGAAAGGTACAAAGTTAGGAACTGCAACACAGCCCCACTTATCCTGCGATGGGGCTCTGTGGAAGCACTGTCCAGTGTTGCTGCTTTCCAGACAGTAAGCAGAAGACACACAGGGCTTCACTGACCTTTCCAATGTCACCTCATGCATCATGACAAAGCATGGGATAGACCTCAAGTGTCCTTCCTCCCAGCCAGTGCCCTCATCACTGGTACACATTTTCCTGTCAGGGAAATGCTTGTACCTGTTGGCAATGCCGTTTGTAGTCAATGAATGTGTTTTGTGGTGAAGACTCTTTTAGGACTGAAAGACTCTTTAAGACTGAATTTCATTATAAATCCCAGTAAGTAAATAGGTACTGGACAACCATTTATGAAGTTTATTTTTCATTGTCACAATACCTTTAGAAAATGTTGCTAAACCTGAGAACTTTCTGCACTCTCTGCTTCCAGCTTTACAACTGACTAAACCAATCACAATTAGCAATAGATTTTAGATTAGTCAGTTCAAAAATTTTGTGAGTTCCTAAATGTGATAAGAACTCCAAATAACTTTTTGAATAGGATGTTTCAAAGGGATATTAGAGCTAAATGATCCTAGTTCTTTGCACTTTGTTTTATTTTTTTTCAGTACGAGACCTGTCTGTATTTTATGAGACTAAGGGCATAACTCACCATCTTTTCTTTTCCAATTAAAATGGCAGAAATGTTGATTTTCAGGTTGTGTTGACATTTTGAGCTGTGTGACGTCCAATAAGGCTACAAGTATTTCCTTGGAAAACTCTGGGCACCATCAGGGACTGGTAGAGAAGTGAAGCAGCAGGTCCCACCCCAGCAGGCAGGAGCTACCTGAGCTGTTGATAACTCCATGTAAAATGGGGTGAATAGAGGTGCAGTTGCCAAGATTTTATCTTTTTCTATCAATGCCATGGAAATCATCACTAGTGTAACAAATTCATTTAAACATCTTTACTCCAGTAGTTGTTGTTGACTGCATTTTCAGAGCAGGAGCATTTTGACATCCTAATTTCTTCAAGCCAAGTCACAGGTCAAAGGGCAGTGAGACACCTTTCCCCAGCTGCCAGTGATGTGCCTCCTTGAAATAAATCAAAACCTCCTGTCCCTAGAGAAGCAGGTGGGGGCTTTGTGTCCGTATGGGCAGGATGGCTTGGCTGTGCCCTTGCAGGGCTCCTGTAAAGCTGTTCAGCATGAGTGCTCCCCATGCTCAGGGATCTCCTGAGCAGCACTGAGCCAAGCCTGACCTCCCATGCCATGGCTCCCAGCCAGGGCTGAGCTTCCAGACTCATGAGATAGCCATGAGAAGTGAATACAGCTAAAACTTCTCGTGAGTACATACACCCTGCTGCATTTAGAGGCTCCTGCAGCTTGGATTAATGTGTCTCAGAGAGAAGCACAGTATCTCAGAGAACACAGGAGACAGCAGATGGAGGTGATGAAGTTCTCCTGCACCCAACCAGGGAGGAAGGGGGCACTCATCCACTCTGATCTTCCACATCTTGCTCTATGTTTAGCAGAAGAGAGTTGATCACATTCCTGTCCTCTGCTGCCCTTTTACTTAAAAGTCTGACTCCTGGGAATCGGTTTTGAAGTTAGACTGCACCCTGACTACACATATCAGTGCTGTATCCATGTGAAGCTGAGGAGAGGACCAAGTTTTAGACATGCAAAATATACAGCTGATCCTCTTTCAGCTTGTAGGCAGAAGCACCCACGATTGTTTAGTTAGGATAGGAGGAGGAACATGTGCCTGGGGATGTGTATGCAACTCACCAAATCACTGTGGTGCTCGGGCTCTCTCTGTATCCACTGTCCATGAAATACCAGTGTCGTTAACCCAGGAAAACATTCCACCCCAAAAGTGCTGAGTGCTGCTGCTTTCATCTCTGAAAAATCTAGGTCATTTAGCAACAGGTCTGTGCTGTCCAATCCCAAGAGAGATGCTCCCCTTGTGAGCCAGAGACACTTCTGCAGAAGAAATAGGTGTTTAAAGCCTTGCTGTGATTACATCTACTCCACATAAAGCACAGTAACTTAACTCAAGCCAACAGTCACCCCAGTGTAAAACGGGATCGTGGCAGATCAGAAGCTGGGTTGTAATCCTCTCATTGCCCCAAAATAAATTTTCTTCTTGGCAGTAGGGCTTAACGATAAATGGTCAATCCTGCCTTGTACGTGGCTTAGGAGCACAAGATGGGCAGCCCTGTGAGGGTTGCTCGGCATTCCATAGCAGTGTGAGCAGTGACCACTCCTGGGGCCACAGAGGGACCAGGCTGTGCTGCTGCCAGGGGCTCGCAGGGAGGTGCCCCTGCAGTCAGAACTGCTGCCAATGGTGACATTTCAAAAGATTTTACCTTGTAAAGGCTTCATAAATATCATCCTCGATGCTGTCTGCTGAAGCTGCTGGTGGTAGCTGTACTGAAGGGAGTAGGAGCCAAGTGATTCCCCTGGAAGGGACGGCTGCACGTCAGCTTTCTCCATCACTGTCACACATATCTCTGATAATATTTACTTACTGTTTGAAAGGAAAATGGCTTTCTGAAGCCATTATTTCTTTCTGCCGGCTGCTGTCATAAAGGTCTTCGTGATGGAATGATAAAGGATTAATGGACAGAGTAGGAAAAGCTACCAAAATATAAGGGTCTCTCTAGGAAGAGCAATGTACGTTCACAGCGGTGGCCACACTCTTTGTATATGCAAAGTCAAAAAATACCAACTAAAAATAAATAGGTAAGATGAGCATTGATATTTGTAGGACTTGGAAACCAGATTTGATTAAAGTTGGGGTTTTTTAATGGAAAAAATGGTCTCATCCCATCTTACCTTTTCCTGTATTCCTTGCTGTCTAGTTTGAACCACAGCCTCGACACAGTGTAATCTGTTTATCATTAGTAAGATGTAATGTATATTAGAGCAGCAATAGCAGTAAGTCATTTAGAGTGTACGTCACAGGTTACAAAGAAAATAGGGATGCTATTTTATTATGCCTAAGCTGTAAACCTTACACTAATACAAAATATTGCTGGCAGTCACCTTGTTTTATTCTTCTTTTAACAACTTACTAACAGTGTGTAAATATAAAAGGAAACTTTGATTTTTCCATCTGGATACACTGAAAACTCTTTCAATAAAAATGCTAGGGTGCATTTAACACTGTGACCAGAAATATTGAAATTTGACAGTTCGGAGGTTAAAGGTTTCAAATTTATACACAGAGGTGTTTTGCTCCTGTCATGGTCATAGCAGCTTGCTCAGGATAACCCCTTTTGCTTACTGAACCTTTGAAAAGCAGAGAACATTAAGCAATACATCTTGGCAGATGCCCTGGGATTTCACACCACCAGCAGAAGCCCATATGCACACAAAAAGTGAACCTCTTAGGTGAAAACTGGTCAAGCCTTTCTCTGTTTCTGCACCATGTGCTGGCAAGCAGCTGTCTTGCACTGCTGCTGCCACCATTCTTTCCACTAGAATTAAGGCAGTTTCTGTAATTTTCAGGAATAAGGTTCTACTGTTTTTAATTTCCCCATAAGTCATTCGATATGGGGGCATCAAGAGACCATGTACCTCTCAGTAACAACATCAAATAAATAGCTCTTTTACATTCCTGCCATGAAATACCTGCATAAAAGATAAAACAAAACAAAACTACTTTGCACCCCAAACATTAAGATTTTAGATGTCTTCTAGTCTTTATTTTAGGAATTTCAGCCTGTGGTATATACATTAGTACAGTATTTGCTCCTCTACTGGCATCTGAGAGAAAAAATGCAGCTGAGAACACACAAGATACCACAGTGCTTCCAACTATTTTAAATTATAATTTTCAAGCTCTACAAAAAAAAGAAAGCTATGAGTTGATTTACAGAGAAAACATCCCTGCACAGATCTGCTAGAAACACTACAGCCTTGCCAAACTAGCAAGTAAAATGATCACATTTCCTTTTTTTGCTCTTCATATTGTAGCATGTAAGAGAACCACTATGGGCATTTCTTTTGATTTTCACCATAAAACTGTCCTCATAAATATTACTACAAATACACAATGGGGTTTTGGCTGATGCTCTGAAAATAATTACACTGAGCTCAGGTTTTTACACACACGCATCTCTGTGACATTAATGTACTTCCCTTACACAGGACCACAGCCGTGTCCCACCAGTAGGCACAGTGGCAGAGGAGATGTTGCAAGGCTGGCAGCCCTGCTTGCTAAATGTGCCCCTCTACTGTCACACAAAGAGCTTGAGGAATTTAGGGCTAGGTCTAAATTCAGATGATAGCCCCTATGCAGCCTCTGCCTTTGTTGCTTGTAGGAGCCACACCAGCAGGGGCACCAGGCATGGGGCAAAGCCTGTCTGTTTGCTCAGGGCTTTGCCTGGGGCAGCAGTGGTGGGACATGGGGTAGCTGGTAGGAGGTCCTGCTGTGTACTTCATGCTCTTGCAGTGAAGCAACAGCAGGCAGGAGTGCACAAGCCAGTTGCACACAGGATTTTAGCAGCTTAGTGAGTATGTGAGAGTCACTAATTTGTTCTCTGGTCCTGGAAAAAATCATATGGCTTTGCTGAGGCTGCGCAGCACTGTTCCCTTTCAGAGTGTGTCCAGACTGGGTATATCTGAGGAGAGGGATTCTGTGTAATGCTGCACAGATATTTATTGTGCTTCAGGAGTGGAGACGGGAAATGGTGTGGAGGAAGCACGCAGAAAGGATCATGCTGTACCCATACGTGGCTTGGGCCTCCCAGTGTGCTGGAAAGTAAGTGGAGGTCACCACATCTCCTACAATTCTTCAGCGGTTCCAGCTCTGCCATGCCATGACTTTAGGCATTCTTTCAGTTGTAAATACCCACCCAGACTTGGACACCTGAGAGCTGCAGTTTCTGTACAGTTTGGAGAAATCCCATGTCTGTGTATGGTAGAATTGCATGTCCTGCAGAACTCCAGTTTTTCAGCTGCTAAAGTAGCTGTCAAATTACAGTACCAGTGGTGATAGCTGAGCCAAGCCGTTTTCCCTGCATAACAGCCCCCTCCTCCCAGCTCTCTCTGGCAGACAGTTCAGGGTCCTCAGTAGCACTAAGATCCAGCTTAAAGCTGATTGTCAGAGGTACATGGCAGAGGGGCACTCTAGGCAGTGGAGAGAGAAGAAAACAACTAAATCAGAATTGTCAGTTAATGCCATTGAAAACATTAAACTCCTCTTTAAGGGCTTCATTGGTCCCCAAGGCTTTTAGTGTGCCAACCAAGTACTAGAAAGAGCCTTTCATAAGCTTCTTGTATTGGGTGAATCTCCTCTGTGCTGTCTTGAAGACAGAAATCATTCAGGCCTTCAGAAATTCAAATTAAATCCTGTTAGGTAAATATATTCTCTCATCTCTACTCTTACTGTAGTTGGTTGGTTGGTTTGTTTTCCCCAAATATTTCTTTATTGGTCTGTTTTCCTCTCTAGAGCTGAGGCTGGTCTGCAGGAGCCAGCAGCCTTCTGGGGTCCTGGCTCACCTCCGGTACAATCATGCAAAAGAAGCAATTTTTCATTATTGATAAAATGTAATGTCATAATGTCATGGCCTTTCAGGTCATCATCTTTGTAAGTCAGCCATGACATTATCACAATTTATAATGATAACAAATGGCCATAATGTTTGCATGTAATTTTCATTGGCTATTGCAGAATTCTAAAATCACTCCTTCAAAGGATGGATTTCCTTAACAAGCGACTGCTATTACATGGTACTAACTGCTTCTACTGGGGGCCTTTTGCTATCACAAAGACTACTCTCTCTGATATGCGAGATTTATGTAATTAGTAGAAAATTAGATTTGAAATTAAGGGTGGTGGCTCTTTGTTAGTTAAGTGCTGATGCAAATTGAGTGGACATTCTTGGGTTTTTATGGTATCAAGGGCTTTTTAATATGCCTAAATACTAGTAATTTCTAATAACAAATAATAGTTGTGTAAATATGCACCCCATAAATATTGCTGGCTGGAAGGTCTGACTTGAGTATCAGATTAATCCTTGACTGTAGTGTTGGCATTATTTATTTAATATTTCATGATAAAAGATTTACAGCTTCAGAAGCCAGTGAGAATCATAGGGCATTTATTTTCATGTGATATTTAGAGGTTGGAGCTCCAGTTCCCAAACACTTTAAACTTATTCTTAGCTTTAACATCTGGACTGAGAACATCAGTGGGGTGGGTTCCCTCTGCTCTGCAGGATCAGGACCTGAGAGTAAGTGCACCGAGTTCAATAGAGATGATTCTGGAGCACTTGTAGGGAGCACTCTGTCAATCTAATCCATAAATAAATACTCCTGTACTCCTGAAGTCCTCTAAAGCTAATGCATGAAAAACAATGAAACGCCTGGGCACTCCAGGCCTCTTGAAAAAGCAGGGCCAGGCTTTTGTGTATGTGTGTGCGCACGCAGATGCGTGTGTACGAAATAAATTAAAACAAACAAAAATAAATGTTTCTGAAAGAGCAGCTGTGAGTTATAGTGTAACAGACTCCATGACAGGCCACCAGGCAAAAAGACTCTCTGAGCTGCACAATTGGTCCCCAAGGGACACGGTGCCTCAGAGAGGACAAAGCAAGAGCTGGGGACTCGGCCGTGCTTTGTTTTGGCCTACAAGGCTTATCAGACCCATGTTGTGATTCATTTTTCATCTGTAGCAAGAAGCTATCAGGAAAAAAATACCTTTTTCATTTATTTCTTCTTTGAGGCTGCTACTCTTTCTGTTGGAAATTATAAAATTACTGCCCTTATGAAAACTATTTGACTAAGTTGTCCTTTGTCAGAATGACACCAAGGCCACTTGGTTACTATTGCATAGTCCACTAGGTCATGCAGACACGTAACAGAAGGGGTTTTTTTCCTTTAGAATGAATTGTATACTAAATGTCTCATTGTCTGGAGGATCGCACTTTATGTGGGATATTGCCCAATTATATTCATGGCCATTCATTTTGTTGGGCGTGAACATCACTCATATGGGGATCTCCTTGTTACTGTCTTTGAAATCTCTACCATGAAGACTACTTTCATCAATTTTCCAGACCTATGGGTTCTACAAGTGACCCAATAAGGTCATTCATGGCATCCACTGTAAATGCCCTAACACACCATAGGCTGTTGTTTTGTATGCTTAAAAGAGTAACTTCATTCTCAGCAGCAAAGGGGTCTGAAGTCCATTTCAGTCCACAGGCACACTTGCATCTAGATAAATTCTTTTAAGTCACTTTAGCGGAAAACTGCTTGAGCTATTAAAGTTAGTATGCACTGTGAGCAATGAACATTAACCGGAGTCTTGGGAGACACCAAAAGAAATCTAAGCATCTGTGTTTAATTGTCCTTCCTGAAATGCCTTTTTATTACATGTCCTCATTGCTCACTTAATTTGCTCAGCCTAACACAGGTTTGACTTTCTTTCAATTCATTGATAGCCCAGGAGGTTGTTTGTATAGAGGAAGGTTTTGCAAACTCTTAGTGAGGTAGCTTGGGTTGATTTTAGCACAGCTCTAGTTCATCTCCTGTGGTTAGTGTCCAGATGCAAGAACAGATGCAAATAAGCATGGGAGAATTGAGTAGACTTGTTTTGTTTTCTACTAAATTATGCTACCCCAAAACACTCTTCCCTGGCTTTTAAAGGTGATGGCTACATCACACATTAATTGGTGTTTCAATGAGATGTCCATGAGATCATATGATACCACATAACTTCCCAGGTGTTTTTCATTCCATCATTTCATTGCCCTTCAGGACCCCAGCTTCAGCTCAGCACTGGTCACTCACTGCCCTGCTCAGATGAGTCTTCCTGCTTGAACTGATCTGAGCCAGAGGCTTAGAGCAGAACCAGAGGCTGTTCTTCCAGAGAGAGAGAAGAATCTACAATATTGCAGAAAGGCACAAAAACTTCTTTGCATTCTCTGGTCAAGCCCCCTTAAGTAGTGGTTTGCAAAGGTGCTGTCACCCCTCGCATTCACCTTGCTGCTCTTTTAGCTGCCCCATACAGGCTTTCTCTCCTGGGATGCTCATGGTGCCTGAGCTCAGTAACAAGCTGTTCTCTAGTTGTGACCACCCATCTGCTTTGCTACAGATTGCCACACTGTTCCCCACCACCCAAGAAATATCTACAGAGAGCAGGTAAAGCCTGGTTTTATCTTGGCATAACCTGGTTCTGCTGAGCTTCTTCCTTTCACAGTACGCAGTGGCATGCGCTGGGTTCAGGGGCAGAGGAGGATTTTACTAGGCTCAGGAAACAGCAAGGCATGAGTTTTGGAGGAGGAGAGGCAAAGATGGACACTGTTGCCAGAGCAAAGCCAGAACCTCCTGATCCTACCAAAGCACACAATCTTATTTTTCTGAACGCTAAATAAGAAAGAATATAACATGTAGAATTAACATGTATTTGCTGCTTTGTCATTAAAAGTGAGTTTGCTGCCAAAAGAGCAGCTTTGCTGGCAGGGAATGTCTGTTTGTACTGTCATGCATCAGCTCAGGACAAGCATGTGCTGCACTAAAGCAAACGAAAGGGGAATTATACAATATTGAATGTGGACCTGTCTCTAAATGCATTGAAAATGTAGGTTATTGTCTTCTGGCATTTCCTAAAAAGCCTCTTGAGCTCCTGTTGGCAACCGCTGATATTGAGGGTACTTTTAGCTGTTTAAGTCTTCCTGTTCTAACAGGGGTCAAAGGGCTGTAAAGATCTTCTCAAAAGGATATAGAAGGAATCATTAAAAGGGAGGAGGAAGAAAGTGACAGAAGGTCAGCCTTTTTTTTTTTAATGGGTGCATCCTCGAGGGGGTCAGACACAGTTGTGCATTATACTTCAGCTCCAGTACCTGACTTTTAGAAACCTCCAGCAAATCTTATTAGCACTTCCGTAAGCATAAAATACAGGACAGATCCCAATGTTCCAGTCAGAAGTAAAAAAGAAAAACCATGAAATAAATCAATTTAGTCTTTCAGATTAATTTAAATCAACATGGTGCAAGGATATGACCAAGATGAGGACAAATACTCAAATATGTGCAAGGTATTTTACAGTCCCTGGGAAGCGTGTGCATGTATCTCTGTATGTTTAATTCCCTTGTTGATCTTTTTTTTTTACCTTAGAGACAAATTTACTGTATGCTCATTGCTATAGCATGTCATGTAGCTTTTTGTAAGGACTGGTGTAGGGCAAAAAATTTACCTTTTTATGTGACACAGCCAAACAGAATTGTGAAGGTTTTCAGTGATTTCTAGACAGCAAGCAATAAACTGCGTTTGCACCCACACACTTACTGCCTAACACCCCATCTGGTAACATTTCCACGTCTCCAGGAAAGAAATCAATAGCAATAATCTGTGAGGGCCTCATAGGGTGTATATTTTTTTTATCACACTGCTATTTGGAATTTTTTTCCTATCTGCTTACAGCACTAGATTGTTCTTTTTTTGATAGCTAACACTGAAATCTTAGAACCATTATTATATTTTATAAAAAGAAGTAACTAACTGGCATCAAAATTATATATTCTAAACACTCATATTCAGTAATATCATGGTGTTCAGCAAAGTCCTAGTCAGTGAAGGCACTGAAAAATCTCCTACAGTAAGAACCTGTGCATTTAAAATTATATGCTAGCACACTTCAAAGACTAGCATCCTAGAAATTAATGATTACTTAAAGATAGTTTATATTATAAGGAAGTATACTTCCAGCTTTCGTCTTGCTCCAATGCAGAGAAGGAATTGTCCTTATATTCTGAAATTTAGAACTGTGTCACTGTTGGTTTTCTGTGTAAGGAGGAAATATGATGCTTTGTTACTGGTCTTATTTATTGCAGACCTTGTCTGGAATCTAGTATTGAAGCTGTGCTTGATGAGTTGCTGCCTTGAACTTTTCCACTGATCAATGCTGGTGCTATGGCTGCATGAAAGAATAGCTTTCCTGAGGAGAAGCTATCACATGGGAAACACACTACACAGTAAGCTAAGAAATCTGCTATAATCTTGTATGCTTAGGCTCAGAAACGTGTTTCCCAAAAGAAATGGTGATAGCAAATGACCATTTAAAAACTGAGATGTTACGTGAGCAAGAGGTCAGGTCAAGAACAGGGAGGTATTAAAAAAAAAGAGGTAGAGAGAAAGATTGGGGAAAGGGAAGAAAGAAAGAAGCAGAAACCTTCCTTTCACTAACATGATAAGGCACAACTGGACAAAATACACAGCTAAAGAAGAGGACATTACAGAGCCAGGAGACAGGAATCATATTTCTTCTTCTCCCTGCAGTGACAAATAAAAGGTTGTTTTGATTTTTGCTGTACAAATAATAAGCTTTACTTAGAAACTGTAAATGTTGAGTTGTTCTCTACGAAAATATTTTTCACTCTTTGTCCTAATGGCAATATCAGAGGGAAAAAAAAAAAAAAAAGGAAATAGTTCTGTAATCAGCATATATTTTATTTACCTGTGGATTGTCCTATGCATCTTACAGTGGGGCTGCGATTGACACTCTGAACACAAGGAATATATTTTGGAAGTGGGATTTCAGCAGTGTTTAGCATAGGAAAATCCATCTCTGTGCTTACCAGGTATTTTCCCTTGTGCCAAGGCTGCCAGTTGTGACATGGGTTTTTTTCACACAGGAGATACACTGTGATGGACCCACTGAAATTTTGTTTTTTTTTTAAGTCACCAAATCACCATTTGGTTACCAGCAGGAAACACAGCCGGCCTCTCAGTGCAGTTGGCTTTATTCACGCCTCCCTCTAAATAAGCCAGTGGTAACAAAAAGGAGTTAACCTTTCTGAAACAGTGTAGCAATAGAGATCCCACAAAGACAACTGGGTAGATGCATAGGGTGCCTTTAGTTGTAAGCAAAGACTTTTTGACATACGGTTTTATTTTTTAACTTAGCACCAAATCTAAAATCCTGTATGAGATAACCTTATTACTGCTATAAATGACTGCTCTTACCTCATTTTTGCCTCTACAATTCGCCTCTTGGCTGTCTTCATTTGCACTCTGAAATGTTGAGAAGCCAAATCTCAAAGCTGAACAAATAATAACGTGTAAATCAGGATCTAGCAGATCGAATCACTGGCAGAAAGGATAAATGAGGCTGAGTCCTGGCCTGCCCATAAATATTGAGAAAAAAGAGTTCCTGGATTTCTTTACATTAAGTAGTTTCATAAGGATAGGTTTGGGCAGCTAGTCTTTGATTTCCATCCGGTTTAAAAATCTTTCCCTTGGTGTCTCTGCTCTTTGTGTAGGTGGAATGAAAAAATAGTACTTTTTTAATTCACATTGTTGCAGTAAAAATAAATCTATGATGAGGTGGGTATTCAGGTGCCATGGTAAGGAGGGCTATGTAAGTGGTTTTTTTACATTGGATCTCTGGGCTGTGAATGAGAATACCGGAAAAGATAACCAAGGATAGCAAATCTCTTGTCAGTTGGCTTAAATTTTCAGCATAGGAGTCCCTACCTCCAGCAGAAGATTTCAGATGTATAAAGAGATTGAAAATCACTGACATAAAGAGCCAGTCTGACCATTGCAGGCACTGAGAACAGTATATTCAGTCAGTATTATCTCAGTCTGAACATTTGAGTCTATTCTTCTCATACTATTGAATTTAATTTGGTAGTCTAAATTAAAACAGGAGTAAAAACTTAGTATTTTCAATAAAGTTATATTTGAGCTCAGTCTTTGATGATAAATAAGCCATTCACTTATGTACATCTGCCAGAGCATTCATAGGAAGCACTGGGCTTAAATGAGTTGTGACCTTATGAGACAGTCTACTGTTTGGAGACTATATAGGTGACTGCTGGGTTTTGAGTCTTGACCTTTCTGTTTATATTCATCATGAATGTGTGGATACTTTTATTCTTTCTGGAAAAAGGCTGTCAATCTTCACACTGATTTTAATGCCTGTGCAATGCAGAACAGTGGTGGATCTTAGCAATAACAATCACTGACTGACTAAAATTAACTAATTCAGACTGCTATGCTAAATTGAGTATGAGCGGGTTTGTTTCAGGCTCGGCATGGAAGCACAGGTGCAGTCGATAAATAGGGACACATACGGTGCCTAAATACACTCTCTCTCGTTGTGACCTCCCAGCAAAAAAGCTCTGACAAATCACTTGTGACTTTCCAGAGCTTGTCGAGCTGCTGTTCAGTTGATCCGTATTTCTCTAGACTGGAAGTGACAGGAAGAGGCACTGATACCTGTGTGTGAAAAGGATTTCAATTCCTACCCCAAAATCATGGTGCCTTCCAAGGACTGGACATGTAAACAGTTCCTGACCCCTCGGCTGAGGCCAAAGCTTCCTCGTCTCTGTCCTTCATCACATCTCCTTCCTTACTTCTGCCACAAATGTTCGCTGTTGTTCAGGAACCATCTCAGGAGATCTTACACCATCTGTCCCATGATCTGGGGAGACCCCTCTTTCTCCCTCTGCTCACCTCAGGTGATCTTGAAGTGCAATCTCGGGCAGATTAAAATCCTGATATTGCTTCTGCCCCCAAAGCTGCTGACATAGCCCACTGCTGGGAGGTCCCAGCTCAAACCACCCAAAAAGCAATGCAGAATATATCCTAAAACTATTGATGACCCCATTACAGGCATCTGATTCTGGATGGCAGAGCTGTCCTGAGCCCTCATTTCCCCATCACCATGGGTTTTACACTGGCATCACCTACGCTTCCCTAAAATGCTTTCTGGCTTTTGCCACTCCTCCTACATTCTCACACTCTCTCATTCTCACCAAGTGTTTTCCTCACAAATTATATCTTCTTGTTATAACTTCTTTATCAGAAAAACTTCAGCTAGGGAAGCAATTATCTGAAGAAAAGTAAGAGGAAGAAATGTTGTTTTCCTTGTCTGCCAAATTTCCAGGAGCCAGGTCAATCCTAGCAAGAAAACACAAAGGTATTTTTTTTAGCAAGTATTACAGAGCTCTTTCAGTAAAGGCTCCAACCCTACCGATATCTGAGCTTCTTTCACCCAGAATCACTCAAATCAATGCAAGTTATATCACTCCTTTCTCCCATGCTAGCCCAAATAAGCTTTTATTACCTTCTATACCCTGTCGATGACTGTGATCCCAGCCAGTGCCCAGCCACTCACTGTTGGCAGCGTTTGTCTCTCTGCCATGCCCTGTACAGAGCATTGTGCACAACCAGCTGCTTACACGGGGTGCAAAAAATACCACCGTGAGGCAGCTTCAAAGTGACTTCTCTTGCTTGTTTCTGACAATATCTCCATTCTTGTTTGTTTTGCCAATGGAAAAGGGTAAATTAAATTATAATAAAATGTCTTCCTAAATATGCTTTCTCACTCCTCCTTCATGTATACAAGCGCTGCAGACATAGCGAGAGATTATGTATCCCAAAGGAATTTGGTGCAATATTTTGTAATTCTGATTGAAATGTGTTCTGTCTGGTCCCCATAGTTTAATTTAGAACAATTAAGGTTCAGAGTACATGAGCTTGCAAAGCACATTACAAACAATGGCTGCAGAATAAACTGCAAATCAATCTACACTAAATCACCCTGAAAATCCCTGCGAACACAACAAAGAGATCTAGATTCACAGTCCTTTAATACAATCTCCTCTGTATTTGTAGCCATAAGTAGTTCAGCTTCATCCTTTATGGAAAACTGTCATCAAATTGTTTCACGTTTGAAGTTTTTTGGGGTTTTTTTTCCAAAAATTAAAAAAATAGAGTCATTCTATATGTGTTTATGCAACCATGTCAAATTAAACGGCAAGAGAGATGCTGCTGCTGTGCTCCATTCTCTGCTTTACCTTACAATGCTTATTTCTAATGATTGCCTTGCTGCTCTTATACAGGATATAGATGAGCAGCAGGTACTAATATAATTAAACCTGATAAGAGGGTGTCCTGAATATCATGCACGTGCGTGCACAGCTTGTGTAATAGGGCTGGTACATGTCACACATCAACTTTCTATGATTTTTACATTACCTTTGTTACACTGGCTGACACCGATGTTCCTGCTTCTATATGACAGTAGCTCTTCTGTAATCCTGTACCTAAAACATTATTTTAAGTGGGGTGAAGTCAGGTAAAAAATTAAGTAAAGATCCTCTGATTTCTGCAAAACTAAGATTTTCTTTCTTGTGTGTGCACTCTGAAATCTTGGAAGCAGCAGATAATACATGACGTTTTCCAGCAGATAATCTGGCACAGCATATTCCCATATTCAGATGAACGGGTACACATGTGGAGATTGTTATGCAATTGTATGCAGCTATTGGAAGAAAACTGTGTTTTGTTTTAATTCTGACTATGAAAAGAGTGGGTGCCTTGGTCTGGTGAGGGTTCCTTTTCAAACCTCGGACAATAACCTATTCCTCACAATCAAAGTTCAGTGAAGGGAAATGGCTTCCAGGAGAGCACAGTAGCCTGGCCAGCCCCAGAGCAATCGCACTACGTGACAGAAGGCAAAGCAGGAGCTATCAGAATAATTGCCTCTGGAAATGACCACAGGGGAGGGCCTGATCCAAAACCCCCACCGGTCAATAAGAGGCTACCACTGACGTGGGCTCACATCATCAGTTGTTATATCGGAAAGATTTTTTTCCGGGACAGTGGTTCTGATTTGAATGTTCTTTGCACAGAGAAACAACTACAGATACCCAGCCACCAGACGAGGCAGGGGCTGATTTAAGCTGGTGATGAGGCTGGCACATGGCTGACATTTTTTCACATCACCGCTTTGCTGCATCCTGCAGCATTTTGTGCAGTGCACTCTCTGTTCCCCTGGCACAGGCACTATCCCCTCTGCATGGGCACGGATGCGCAGCCTCATGCGCCATCCTGGCAGAGCAGCACAGAAACCCATCACATCGAGGTCACCATCCCCACAGAGCAGACGCAGGTTTGCGGCTGTTTGCGCTCCATGCAACGCTGTCGTGCCAGGCCTGTCAGGTGTCTCCTGTGACAACCCCCACCACTGCAGCCCCCTTAGTAGAGTGCAGCCCTGAGCCCCCAAATGCCTTTAGCACACGTCAGTCACATCCCCATTGTGTTCAGCACATTACAGGTTTTACAGTTTCCAGTGAGAGCAATGTACAGCCTGGCTGAGGCCAATCAATACACTCCAGGACCATTATCCTATAAAATACCCACTTATTTAAAAAGGGGGTGGGGGTACAGACCTTCAGTTCTGATCCAGCTCTGTTAAAGTCAATGGCCAAAATTCCATTGATTTTCAGATGCAAGGAGT
Source organism: Neodrepanis coruscans (assembly GCA_013400695.1). Lineage (NCBI taxonomy): Eukaryota > Metazoa > Chordata > Aves > Passeriformes > Philepittidae > Neodrepanis > Neodrepanis coruscans. The sequence goes on from VYZS01061084.1 coordinate 90,344, forward strand.
TGGCATGTGCTTTATAATATTCACAAGCCAGGAATAATAGCAACAAGCAGATATAGATGCAGCATCTTCAATTCATATACTATGGTCTGTGTGTTATTTCTGCCATTAAAAATAAGAAATCTGCTGTTTGGGAGAAAATAAGGGTAAGAAAGCAATTGTATTTTGCAGAATCCTTCAAAGCAAAGACAGTGATTATAAGTGAAAGACATAAAACCTGGGAGATGTTTTATTTGCATGTTCTCACACTGGTTTTTGAACTACTTTTTCCTTTCTCCTAGCTAGTGTTCTGCTCAGCCTCGCTGTTGTGCTCATTAGTCTGGTTAAGCTGCACTGCAAGACTCAACTTGTTATTTTAAGTAAAATAATTTAATTAATGTGGTATTCCATAATTATTTCTTCTGGGGAGATGTATACATTTAATCTGAGTACAACAGTGTTTGCTCCTTAACCTAGGAGCTCTGGACTTTAAACAGAGCCAACAGATAATTTTCAGAGGGGTATTAGCACAGCACTTCTATCTGCAGTGGTGTCTGTGTCATGCCCCTAATCCTGCTCTGCTACTGTGCAGAAACAACAGGGAGTGCCGAACTTGTAAAGACCTTTAGGAATTAGGTAACTTCCTCCAGGGTATGAAGTTCTTCTGTCAAAGGTTCCCGGCATCTGTGGGGTTAGTGCTGATTTGTGAGGATTGCATTAACTGATTCTCACTGTCACAGTGCCACTGGTGAAAAGGGAGATGATAAAAGACTTTCCCGATGAAAAAGTGCTGCCATTTTCATTTCAAACAAGGCACTGCTGTGGTTATTTTAGTTTCAGGTTCACTGGGACAGTATGGATGAAAAGGAAGCATAAGCACTTTGTTTTGTAGCTATAGAGGTAATGGTTGGTAGCTCCTGGCAAGCCTGTCCTTGGATGCTGTATCATGGAGACAGGTCTAAGGGGGAGTGTGTCCTTAGGGGGCTCCTCACATCTGTGTTGGTCGCATAGGTGGGGTGCTGAGCATTTCCTTGGAGCTGCTCACGTACAGTGTTTATAGGCACAGACTCCAAACGGGGAGGGAAGAATTGCTGTCTTTCTCTGAAAAAATGTCTAAAAATACTTTTTTTAATTTGGAGCAATGGGCCTCTGCCTGGGGCCATTTTGAGCTGACCACACCATGCAAGCACACACCTAAGCCTGGGTTCATGTTCTGCTCTCCACATATCTCTGAGTTTGTGTTTTGGCTCATTCAGTAACACTTTGCTATTTCTAGCAAAAATGCAGCAGTCCTACAGCTTCATGGTTCTCCAGTATAGAGGAACCATTTTTATCTTAACAGCCAGTGACCCGGGAGGTTTATATATATGGGAGGACACTAACCTTTGGTCTAAATGTTTCGTCCTTGTTCTCAGCTCAGAGAGGGATTTTTATTTTCCTCTGAACATCTGTGAAATACTTCTTGGCCATTTTAAAGTCCTTCGTATATGGGACTTAAAAAGACACTTCCTTCTCTGTCAGTCGTATTTCAGATGCTTTTATACAAGGAGTAACATCAGATGACTATTTGCTTGTGTCTTTTTTAATTACATCAGTCCTTGAATGAAGTGCATGGCCAGCAGGGCCCATCCTGCCTGCTAGGTGAGTGCCTTACTCTCTCAGAGAGATGGTCAGACTTGTGGCTGCTCTCACTGCCTCCAGGGACCTTTCCAAATTGCATTTCTCAACAGGACGGGTGAAGAGCAATTTCTCTCTTGGTCTCCTCACAAGCTTTTCCCGTGGAACAGTACAGTTCAGTAGCCACAATGCCCTGTACACAAAGCTCTCAGGCAGAAGAGGAGAAATCCAGGTCTTCCTTTGCCTTAACCACAGGGTTTCTCTGGGGGAAGAAAAAAAAAAAAACCACAAACAAACAAACCAAGGACAGGAGCACCTCTTCCCCTGACTGTGTGAAAAGAGAGACCAAACAGCACAGGAAAGGCTGGGGAAAGAAAGCACAACAGATGGAAAACCATCCCCTTCTTGGGCCTCAAGAGGCACCAACCCACTGAGCCTAGTCATGCTGGAGAATCTTCTGGCAACATGGACCTGTGCACATTTGAACTTTTAAATTTGAAAATTAAGTTTAAACACCTCAGAAATAAAAATACAGCCAGTTGATGTTTCTGAGGGTGGTACCTCTGAAATCAGGAAGCCAAATTTCACCCAAACCTGTTTTTGGGTCAAGCCTTAGACAGTTTCTACAAAACATTGTGTAAAAATTCATTCTTTATGATTTGACAGAATTTCCAAGTTATTTGAGAGCCCCCTCATGTAAGAATGGACTTAAGTACATGTCTAAAACTTAAGCAAATGCACAGGTGCTCCTTTGAACCTGGGGGCCCAAGAGCATATCTTGAAACTTCCCGTGGCTTGACCTGTGCCAGAAGGAATAGAAGGATGTTCAACTCTTATGCTGTATTCTGTCTATTCATTTTTTGTGTTGTTTTCTTTCTCCTTTAAGGTTGCATTGTAACCAATCAACTAGAAAATTTCCAAGCCATTAGTGTATCCTAAATAGGAAAGCCATGTATATCCATTGCGAAAGAGCAGGAGGACAGGGCACAGTTGACAGCACATCAGGGTCCCAGCTAGTGAGTAACCTTGTCCACCACCATGCCCTTGCCAAGAGTGATGGGTACTCATTCAGGCTGCAGGGTCCCTCCCGTGCTGCATCCCAGGGTGCCAGGGCTGGCGGCTGCCTGGGCTGATGCCGGGTAGAATACTAATTTCATGAGGGATTTATTGGAAACAAGGCTTCAGATTGAATTATGGTGTAATTATGAACTGTTTTTGTGTGTGCTACAGGACTGGGCAACTTGCCACTGGGCACAATCCGCCGTGCATCGAGCAACCGCAGGAGAACCTGGCGGTGCTGCCAGCCCTCCCCTCTCCCTCAATTAAACACTCCTCCTGACTGCCAGTTACACGAATTAAACTGTTTTAACCTCATTTACAATATCATAAGTGAAGAGCGACAGCCTGAAACCATCAAACACCCTAAGCTTTCAGCAGCCTTATTCCTGCAATGACCATATGCTTGTGCACAGTTGTCTTTCTCAGCTGATCTGATACAGAATTAATTGACACTCAGATTTTAGCTTTAACATACCAGCTGTTAGCTTTAAAACAACAATCAGGGCTGCTCTTTAATCAGAAAATGTACTAGCTACCTTAAGAGTCTAATTTTTTTGACAGCTATGAGTGATTTCTTATGCTTACAGGATCCAGGCATAATTTTAGATGAAGTTGAAATGCTGCTAAATGTACTGCTTAAAAAAACAAACACATCCCACTCTTTTTCTTTTTGGCTGGATGGTGTTTGGCAGTTGGCAGAGAGACAGACGTGGGGCTGGAAGATAAAGGATGCATTGCTGTGACAGTGGTGCAAGGCAAAGACCAGATTTCCAGCTGGGGAAACCCCGCTGTGGCCCACACCAGTTCTGGCTCCTGCCAACAAGCACCCTGAGTCTGATGTTTCTATGGATATCTGAGAAACCTCCTTGGACAACTTCTCAGCTGGTATAATAGAGCATGAGTGATTTACCCCAGCTGGAAGAATGGGTTTGAATTTGGCAAATACATTTAACAACAAATGACTGCTCTTAAAAAGCAATCATATCACAAGATAAACTAAGCTGTGAGGGCATAAACTGGACAGTGTGGTTCTCACAATATCTGGACACCTCACATGGGCAGCTAATTTCTAAATTTGGGCACCTAAGTCTAAACACATTTAAAAATATGATACCTTTTCTCTTTTTTTTTTT
>VYZS01061086.1:0-15315 GCA_013400695.1 Neodrepanis coruscans
AAACACAACAAGAAGTCTGCACCTAAATGCTGGGAGAGAGCTGAAGGACTTTGTCTTGGAATGCCTTTGTTTTGTCTGTTTCTAAGTGATCACTGCACATTCTAAACAGAAAAAGGCACAGAATATAGAGGATAAAATAAGGTATGTAATAAAAACATGTCATGTTTCTTTGTCTTTTTCCCTAACTGAAAGGAATACAGCTACTACTGCACTCTTTAGAATCCAAACCAGTTACTGTGCAATAATGGGTATTTCTGCTCCTTCCTTCAGATACTCAAAAATACCTCTTTAGGCATAACTGAATGAAGGAGCAATACAAACCTTTTTTTTTTTTTAAACCTCCATTTATATTTAGGACCCAAACCCCTTCAACTTTGACATATCTTTCAGTTACCCATTTCTTACTGGTGGCAGAACTTGATCTCTACTGACAGTGTAATCCATCACCCACCTAAGAAACACTGCCCTGATCTGCCAAGTAGGTGCTGTGGCTTCTCCCCTGTAACACAGAGCTGCCACTTACAGCAATTCATGTCTGTTCATGTAAGTCTCTCAGTTCTGGGCCAAAGCAGAAAATCATAATAAAATCATTATAAAGTGATGCTATTAGAATGTTATCCATTTACTACCTTCTCTGATTGGCCCTGATTTGTTATTCCAAATACCCTTGGGGAGTTTACAGGGAGTCTCTGATGTCATGTCCTGCAAGAGTCTGGGTGCTGTGCCAAAGAAAAGGAGAAATCAGCTGACTTCTTGGTAATGGTGTGAATAAAACACCTTATTAATCTTCCAATAGGTTCTATGTATTGTTGAAAGAGAGAACAGAGACATTTCTCAGTTATTCATATCAAGCCTCTGGCACTGATAGAGCTCCACAATAGAGAGGCTGTTATTTGCCATGGGGGGAGGATTGATTGCCTGTAAGGTGATGGCAAATGCACAGCAGCAAGTGATATATTTTTAAACTTTTTTATGCTATATATTTCAGTCAGACATTAAGTGAATTCTTAATATATTTCACAAATGGTCAAGGTCTTCCTGTGTGTAAACCTGAAAACCAAAGCACAATTCATAAACTCAGGGTAACTATCTATACATTGAAGCAGCATTCGAGGACTTACATCACCTTTAGGGTGTTTCTAATATTTCCAGTGTTCAAATAATTCGTAGTTAAACCAGAACTCAGAAAAAGTGTTGAAAATAGGAGAGTCTGTTCTGTAAAATCCTAGAAAACACTGCAAACTTCTAATGAGATTTCACTTGCATGTACTTATTTTAAAACAAGGAAGAATTCTTTTCCAATAAACCCAAAAGGAAGTTCTTGATTTGACCAATGATTCTTTCATGTCCAAGGATTCTTTCTATCTCTTAATTTGCTCTAAAATTATGACCCATAAAACACCTTGAATGATCACACAGCATAATTTGATACAGTTTTTTTAGAGAATTTATTCAAACCATTTGAATGGTAGAGTGACAGCCCTCTGTGGGATTCTCTAAGAGGTTTTGTTAGGAAAACTGCAAAGTTTTCTACCAAGGACAGAACCACAACATTACTGTTATTCATCATTAAAATAAGCATTTCCTCCACTACTACTAAAACCCTACTAAGAACAGCTCCACAGGTTCTTCTGACACATTAGGTCTTGCTTTTCTCCAATAACAAGTTTTGCACACAGCTACTTTCCAATTAATGTTTTTGGAATGTTCACCTCAGTAACTTCTGTACTTACTCAACAGATACATTCTGGTTTAGTTAGGTGTAAAGGACCAGGAGGTTATTATTTTGCAGGTTTATTTAATGCTGGTAGCGAGTCAGATCTGCACAGAGCTGTGATTTAGCAGATCTTCCTTATCCTTTGCTTCATGCTTGGCCCCATTATTGTGAAACCCTTATCCCTGTTTTGAGGTTCACTTGTCTCGTTTCACTTCCCTAACTCTGCTGCATAATCCACCTGCAATTAAAAACAAACAAACATCAAACAAACAAACAAAAAAAAAAAGCAGGAGAAATCTTTATTATAGAATCAGAATACCCTGAATTGGAAGGGGCCCACAGGGATGGGGATGCTGAGGGGGATGGAAGTGCTGAGGGTTGGGGATGCTGAGGGGATGGAGGTTCTGAGGGGATGAGGGTGCTGAGGGATGGAGGTGGTGAGAGATGGGAGTGCTGAGGGGATGGAGGTGGTGAGGAGGGTTGAGGATGCTGAGGGATGGAAGTGCTGAGGGTTGGGGATGCTGGGGGGATGGGGGTGCTGAGGGGATGGAGGTGCTGAGGGAGGGGGTGCTGAGGGAAGGAGGAGCTGAGAGATGGGGATGCTGAGGGTCTGGGGGTGCTGAGGGTCTGTGGCTCCTGACGCCGCCGGCAGAGCCCTGCCGGCCGCAGCACGGGCAGGCGGCGGGAGCGGCCCCGCTCGCAGGCGGCGCTGGGCTCCGGCGAAGGGCGGCCCGGCCCCTTTTCCCTGGAGCAGCTCCCGGAGCGGCGGAGGATGAAGCAGGTACAGGCTGCGGGCGGGGCGGGGGGCGGCGGAGGGGTCCCCCCCGGTCCCCGAGCCCTGACCGGGTCCCGCCGCAGGCGCTGGTGGACGACACCGAGGATGTGTCCCTGGATTTCGGGAGCGAGGAGGAGCTGGCGCTGCGCAAGGCGCGGATCAGGTAACGGAGCGAGGCCGCAGCATCGCGGCCCTCGCTGCTCCGGCTGGGCTGATGCACGGAAACAACATTTAAACACTTCATTCCCATTTCTGACAGGGAGGGTGGCCGAGCGCTGGAGTAGGCTGCCGGGGAGGCCGGGGAGCCTGTGCCCGGGAGATGCTCGGGCTGCAGCAGGCGAGGCCCGGCCCCGCTGCCCGGCATCACTGGAAAGGGAAACCTGACACACCCAACATCCCAAAACACAACCCAACAATACTTTTGTAAGAGCTGGAGCGGCCGAGAGGCCTCTCAGCTCCAGCCAAACCCTCTGTGCAGCGCTGCTCGGGCACTGCTGGCTGAAGGGAAGCAGCAAGATATCGGCAATAAGTGTCGTGATTTCCGACCGCGGGATGAGATGCTGTGTGGAATATAACATTTATTATCCTTGTAGATGTTACCTGAGAAAGTCCTGCCCTTTAACCCCTCTCATCTCTCAGGTTAAAAAGTCTACCCTGGGGTTCATCACTGCAGCTCTGGTCACCCCAAGGTCCCAGGTTACAGAGCTGCTGTTCCAGCAGTGCCTTTGGAAGGAGCTTCAGCCAAAGACTGTGAAAGGAAGAGTTTAATGTCAAAGGAATAATGCATGCACTCACCTAGAATGCACATAATCATTTTTGATTTAGATTTCTTCCTTCCACTTTGCCTGAGTTTACTCTGGCCCATTACCGTGATAATATTTCTTCTGGTGTAGACAAAGAAAAAGAAAGAGATGTTAAAACTGACACCATGTTATCTGAAATAACAAGCAATCCTGTAGCTTTACAACATAATTGCTCTGTTTTACAAGTGTCTAGTGAAGCCCTTTCACTGCCTTGGATTTTGTAACTACAGGAGTCAACCCTGACAGAAGATTAACATTCCCAGAATTGCTTTGGTTTTGTGCTTTAGCAGCAACACACATTTAAAATGAAGGGTTATATTTTGGTGCAATTTAGGAAAACATGGCCTAAAGAATTAAAGTAAATGGGAAACACAGTTTAGAAGTACCTTGAATGCATGAGCCACAGATTCTGTCTGTGGGCCCAGACCAGACTTAGCATGAAGTGAAACCAGCCTGAAATGTTTGTAGGGTGATCACAGCACCACTTACTTTAGAGATTTGCTCCTACTGGTTATTCAACAGCAGGGAATAGGCAAAGTCCAGCAAACCAGACTATTGTGGGATTCACTTTGTGTAGACTTATTTCAGTAGAGACAGGCCTTCTTTCTTGCCCTCACAATACTAAAATACAATCTCATACTGAAAATTCTTCTGTTATAGAAAGCAGAAATGAAACTGTTCACACTGTTGACAGAGACCTTGTTTTTTAGATTTCTGAAGAATCTTGTCCAAACAAGTCTGAAACACATCTTGGTGCTGCAAAATTTTGTATTATTGGGGGGTCTAACACAGTGTTCCATTCATTGGTCTTTAACTTTTTCCCAGTTTCATTTATCTTGACCTTGGGTAGAATTTGCATAAGCTCTGACAAGTTGTGCTTTGTGATTCTCCAAGGTTTGTGCAAAACAGCTCCTTAAAAGCACAAAGTTAGTGGCTACTTTCCTCAGGAGTTAGAAGAAGTTGCAGTTCAGTGCAGTCCAGAACNGTAGAAGAAGAGAACTTACACCATCTTTGCAGTTCAGTGCAGTCCAGAACATTGGATCACTTCTTTTACAAGTCATCCTGGTAACAAGATGATCAAACCAAACAATGGATTTGAAATACCAGGCAGAAAAAAAAGCACTAAAAAAGCAGAGCCTGTGCTGAGTTGCAGTTACTTTTATCCTTTACTGGATTATAATGAAGGGGGGAAAAAAAAAAGGAAGTTATCATATTCTAAAGCCTGTAGTGTCTCCCATTAGTACAAGAAATCTTGTATGTTTATACAATGATTTCTTAATGCCACCATATTTCTGGATATTAACTTTTAGTAAAGTTTTCTAGAGTACAGTTTAATTCAATATAAATGGATTCACAGAAGAAAAGTTAGGAAGCAGTTTAAAAAAGGAGGCAGGTTGTTTAGCTTCAAGTTTTAGAAGACAATTATGTCCTTATTAAAATTTCTGTTTGGAAATGAGACAAGCTCCACATTTTATCTGATGGCTGTGAATTAAGGGAACACATTCTGAAAAGTGAGGAAGGGAACATTTTATTCACTGGATTCCATTAGTTTCAGGATAATATTTTTAAGCATAAATAGGTGGACATTTTCTGAGATTGAGAGAGTTGTCCAAGGAATGAGGTGCAAGTTTTGGTACATCTCCATATTCCTCTCACAGGGCAAGAACCTGCAAGTCTGTCTGTGTCTGGGTGAGGATATGACATTCCATCTTCCTGAACCAGATCAAGACCTGCAGTGCCAAGGCACTGTCTGTCTTGGACAGTTCACAATATCCACTCCATTCCACCCACCTGTTAGAGCAGAAAAAGCCCCTTTGGCTTAAAGTGTCACGTGGTCAGTTGTAAGTCAGAGGTTTTTGGAAAGTTTGAGGTTCATGTGGGCATGAGCAGGAGTAAATATAAACTACAGCTGTGGATCATCTTTCCTTCTCCACTCATGTGTGCAGTACTCAAAGTACATATTCTATATCTCATTTTATTATACACAACAGTAGAATAATATTGAATAGTTAATTATGGCCTAGGCCATGGGACTGCTAATTGTTCACAGAGGTAGAGAAGCTTAATGAGACAATTGCTGACTTAAATAAAAGTATCTTATTCAGAAAACAAATTCTCTTCACTCAGCTTCAAGGGAGAAGTTGCTTAAGTGCAATAACCTCTGGTTAAGTCTAATTTTCAACTAATTAACACAACCACAACAAGGTTTTGTACTTGGCATGTTACCCTGAACATTGTCCTGTGCTCATTCCAGCACTCTCCAAGCCCCCATCCCACTGTACAGTCCATGTTCCATGTCACACAATCACTTCTTTTGCTGAAACTCCTCTTTATTTTGTTGCAGAATAAAGTTTGTTTGGTGAGCAAAGCATAACTGTCTAGTGAAGTTAATAAGCAATAATTTGTGAGAACTGTTAGATTCCCACAGCATTCTCCCTTTCTAAAAGGAAGTGTTTGGATCTAGGCCTCAATTATGAAGGTTCATTTTGGCTTATACCAAGAAGCTTAATTTTTTTTTAGTGTCTGTTCCTGTTTTGTTTTCAAAACAGTCCTGAAAGGCATAAGAACTGTCTCAATTATTTTGTGCTTTGCAGTGTTGATGTATTTAACAGAACAATGAGGATTTTAGGACACTATCTTGAACACAACCACTTCCTCCCTTCCCACCAGAGTACCAAAGAAACTGGTGAAAGATTTTGTTCTATCTTTGAGGAAAGTTATGACACAAACACCACATTCATCTTTCAGTTTGAGATTGAAGCTTGGCTATTGAAAATGCTACTGCTTTGCTAATGAAGTTACACATCAACATATGAAACAACAGCAGCTACAACCCCAAATACCATTATAAACTAGAAATAGTTGTGTTATACTGCAGTGTCAGCAAGGACTGTGACCTTCCTTCTTGTCCCCTCACTTCATTTGTGCTCTGTGTTTGCTTTCTAGGCACCCTCTGGCCACCTTTTTCCACCTGTTTTTCCGAGTGAGTGCGATTGTTACCTACTTGTTCTGTGACTGGTTCAGCAACAGCTTTGTTGCCTGTTTTGTCACTATCCTTCTCCTTCTATCCTTTGACTTTTGGTCTGTCAAGGTAAGATGACCCTGAATAATAATTACCTCTGAAAGTATTTTGTTTGCCATCAAGTAAAAGAAAAAAGGAAATACGTGTAGTGACAAACACAAACGTTGTGCTCTGTTGGATAATTAAATGTCTAGGCCATCTTAATGAAGATATTTATATATATTAGTTATTGTTTATCATGTTCTCTATGGCTGGGGGCTACTAATATGATGAGAGAATTGCTTTGCCACAGATTTATTTGTGTGTTTTTCCCCCTACATAAAGTAATAGTGGCTTTCAGTAACAGATGCCCAGGATGCCTAAAGCTGCAGCAGGGCCTGCAGAGCCCCTGGCAGCCCAGCCTTGGCTCTGGTGCCCTCACCCTGTGCAGGCAGATGGGTCAGGCCAGCCCAGGAGCCAGGAGCTCCACATGTGGAACAAGGGTTTGGTTTTGTAGAAGTGAAGCATTGATGCATCTCCATATTCTGAAAGCTTCTAGTGTTCATCCAGGTTTTGGTATCGTCTTAGTTTGTTTGCTTGATCCACACAGTTTACTTGCTCATCATTAATCTCCTTTTTTTGTTTGGGTGTGTTTTTCTTCTCAAATGCTCTTTTACTGAGGAAATTTGTTTATTGGGTGCTTGTCCAACTGATTGACTTGGAAAGATACAACCTATAATTTCTTATCTAAATAAGTGCTATTGTGCTAATTACCATTAAAAGAGAACAGGCTTCTAAATTTGTGGTAACTTCATTAATGGTCATTGTGCTCAAGCTGGCACAGCTTTTAAAAGTAATTTTAGTGTTTGATAAAAGAAGGTTTTTGAACATGCTTCTCTTTTTTTTTTTACTGTTAGTCAGACAAGTGAATTGTGCTCCTGATTAATGCAAATACTGGTTTCATCATTAGAATGTGACAGGAAGACTCTTGGTTGGTTTGCGTTGGTGGAACCAGATTGATGAAGATGGAAAAAGCCACTGGGTGTTTGAAGCAAAAAGGGTAAATATGTTAATAGAAGGTGGCACAGGACAAACAGAATCCATAGGAAATTTGTAAAGCTGATATCAAGTCAAATAAAGGCACAGGACAAACAAAATCCATAAGAAATTTATAAAGCTGATATGAAGTCAAATAAAGGCACAGGACAAACAGAATCCATAGGAAAATTGTAAGGCTGATACCAAGTCAAAGTAACAAACAGAGCACCTTTGTAACACTTACTTTTTATTCAGCTTCTGTAGAAAACAATGTAAGTATTCAGGTGCAAAGACACTGGTTTCTCACATCCTGGAAGCCTTCAGGACAAAACTGTTCTCACAGCATTGTTATCATATGGATCAGCAGAATAAACATTCACAGCATGGTGCTATAGGTATGAAACATTCCTGGTGGGTCTATTTTATTTTTAGTGAGAAGTTCTTATAATAAAAACACCTTCCCATAGATAATCCCAACACAGAATCCTCTTCAGGAAAGGTCTATGTGGGAAGCAATGCTGAATAGTATAAACTCAGTATTTTAAAATTAATATTTTATTCACACTCTTGGAATACAGTGGGGAACAGAACCTGGATCACAGAGCACTCTGACACTGCCAGTGCTGCCCCAAACACACTGAGCAAACAAGCTATAAAATGGCATCACTGCCAGAGTAAAGACTCAGCTTTTTGCTTTCCACAGCCCCACTCGGGTAAGAGCCTGAGAGAACAGCAGCCGGTGCTGCTCCCACTGGAGCCATCCAGCTGTGCTCCAGCTGTGACAGAGGGGCTGCTGTGCAGGGCGGGAGCGCCCTCTGCAGACATCACTGTGCTCCCTGCAATCGCAGGGAAGATAAAGAGAGTATAGACAACCCTGCACGAACCAAAGAAACCATCAGAGTTTCTTTGTTCTGTGGGGATGGAAAGCAAACGCTTTCTTTGCTCTTAAAAGCACTGGCATCCAAAAAATGACCTCCTGACCTCAAAACTTCGGTGAGATGAGCAAGACTTGTTCACAGCTGTAATTCTAGCCTAGAAATACAGAGCTGATTCATCTGCATGGGCCTTCCAAAATTTTTGGCAAATGGTAATTTGATTAACATGAAAATCATAGTCCCACAAGAAGGAACATAGTTAGATTGTATTTTTGTCATGGCTTATCCATGGAATACACATGATTCTCCAGCTTCACAGAACCAAGCATTCCCTACTTCCTTTGCCAGTCCTCTGGCAGCTTGTTAAGATCTCCTGCTTTATGGGTAAATTTGCTTAGAAATATTCCATTCATCAACAACTAATTCCTGGAATGCTGCAACAGAGGTTCACCTCGGAAATCCTGCCTTCTGCTGCTGAAAGAAAAGTAATTCTCACATTTACATCACAAACAGCCTTTCCTTGGGATGACTTCTGTAATCTGTCATCAAATTAACCAGGTCTTTAAGGTGCAGAGTTGTATTGACTTTGAGTTTGTTTTTTTCCTCTTACATAGTGTTAACACAATGCTACTCCTGGGTAATTTGTCAGGAATAGGATACAGGTGATTAAACCCTTTTATTGACTCAGAATATTTGTCTTTTTCTGTAACTAGAAGGCACAGAACTTTATTCTCTGGACCTCTGCATGATTACTGGTCCAGAGGCTACATGAAGAATGTAGGTATCTTGTAGTCTCCTGAGGGAAGGACAGGTTAGTCTTATTTTTGCATGGAAAATTCAATACACTGAAAATTTACTAAAAGGTTTTTCACTTTTCAGAGTGGAAGAGTCCAGAGGGTTTTCTTTTGCAGTTGTGAAGCTTGTGTTTCAGAAGGTGGCCCTAGTGGTTGTGTGGTCTGAAGTTCAGAGTGAGATTTTGAAAACTGGAAAGATTAGAACCTCCTGAACAATTTGCTCTCTTTTTTTTCCTAAGTGTAGTAGTTAATAATGAGCCTTCAAGTGCAGGTAGAGACGTGAGTTGTGCAGATCTGAAGAGATGTGTAACCAGGGCTTTTGCAGCCTGCTCTCCCTGAAGAGCCCTGACAGAGCACTGTGCATAAATTATAACAGAAAAATGATCTTCATGCAAGATTTAGAAGAAGCTGAGATACTGCACCAGTACTGTGACCAGTAGTTCCAACAATTTTCCTTGCAGGTACCTACAATAGGTGCCTCAACTGAGGCTGAAGCCCGAATCTTTTGGCTGGGTCTCATCATCTGCCCTGTGATCTGGACACTGTTTTTCTTCAGCACCTTGTTCTCCTTGAAGCTGAAATGGTTGGTGAGTTGAAGCCTGAAAGATTTACAGCCAACAGACAATCTTGGGAGAGGGAAACCCCTACTGTATTTATAAGCCATCTCCTTTACAAAAAAATCCCCAAAACCACTTTTTTTTTATTTTTCTAAATAAGAAATGGACCCCATATATTGCATTAAGATATTTTTGCTTAGGAAATCTTCATGTTTTCCCCTGTAAACATTAAGTGCTTGGATAATCACCACAGAACTCATTCTGGCACATTCCCAGCCATGCTCAGTACCATTTAATTTCATTTGGGAAGATGAAAAGCACCTCCAATATGTGCAACTACACAACCAGTAACAGCCAAAACTGCATTTTATGATTCAATGAAACAAATTTATCTATGGGCATGAACCAACTGCAAATCATTAACTGCTTTCTGCTGCCCCAAATAGCACAGCTAAAGAAGCAATAGTTAAAATTAAACCAGCAATCTTTTTGTTCATGTCTCCGCCTTTAATTTTGAAAACCAGACATTGTTTGCTAAGCCCTGAGCTGGCTGGAGACCTGGCACTGGAGGCAGGTTGCTCAGGTGCTTTTAAAGGCACAGTTAAAATGCAGATTAGATTTCCAGGAACTGGGTCTGAGGCTGAGAAACACTCTGTGAGTTATTCCATTAGTCAGATGGGATCCCCCTGGTGCCAAGCCTGCAGTACCACAAGAGGAGCCAGGAATTTTCACTGCCTGTCAATGCTTGGTAGCAATTCCTATCTATGGATGCTCTTTGCAAATCTGTGAATTACAGAACCTTATTTGTATATAATAAGGCATTTGTCAGCTCAGCAGGTGTGCCATATATCTGGATGTGAAACTTTCAGATACAAATCAGGCTTCAAAAAAGTGAAAAGTTCCTGGAATCTGTTGGGCAGGTCATTTTTTGAGTAACTGCTTTTAGGAAAGTAGTGAAATATTTTAAGATACAGAATGACAGCACCTGTATCAGTGTTTTGATAAGAGACACTTGTAGGGAAGAACTATTGTGCTTAGGTTTAACATGACTGGATCTCTGCCAGCCATTTACTATTGGAAGGACTATCCCCCCTCTTACAGTACGTCTTTACCTGGTGTGTGATCCTATACATACAGGTGATGTGTAATGGTGTCTCTGCTGAACTTTTTTGCCCACAGGCTCTGGTGATAGCTGGGATCTCTCTTCAGACTGCTAATTTATATGGCTACATCCACTGCAAACTAGGGGGACAAAAAAACATCAGCAGAGTGACTTCAAGGTTGTTTGGCACAGCAGAAGCTCCCAAGAGTAAGTACTGAGCTGCCTGGCAGCTCCAGCCCCTGAGGCAGCACAGGCCTCTCCTGGCTGCTTCTGCCTCTTCCCAGATCTGCTCCTACAGAGATCCTGACCCTCTTCCTTCCCCCTGGCAGTTCCCTGCTTTTATGAAAGATCCCTGTGTCCCAGGTCCTGCCAACAGCCACATGTCCTGTTCCCTCCACAGGGAAGAGCAGGAGAATTTCAGAAGATGGCACTGGAGAACATGGGAAGGCAGGCCCTAGGTAATCAAACAAGATCTCAAAGGATAAGCAGTAAAAATACTAATTCATGGAAGATATTTAAATAAAGCTCTTCTAGGATATACCTACATGAAAATAATGTCATTTGTGTTTGAGTCTTTAGATCCTGAATGGCTTAGAGCCTTTGTTACTTAACAGCTTCACCAAAAAGTGGTTTGTGTGGCACAATGTTCATGGTTTATACAGAGCACATTCCAGGAAAATGGTCAACAAACCTGAAACTGGGGGATTATCTTAACCAAGAATTACATGTCATGAAAAGGCAATGCTAAGTTGTTTAAATTTGGAACCACAATAAACAATCAAACTGCCTTTCCCTCTTGTACATAATATTGATTTTTCAAAGCTTCAATTTCTCAATAAAAACAGGAATTACAATCCCAAAGGGCCTCTTAGTTATTAAAGGGACTGAATGTTTATTTTTTAGTGTTCAGGCTTAGGGTCAAATAGAAGAAAACAAAAGTCAGGTGGCATGTTCACACAGTACTTGTGTGAAGCAGGCAGTTATATAAAGTTAAAATACGTAAATCTTTATTTTATATACCTGTAAAAAAGAAATAGAATACTTTACTTGTACTATAATACTACACTCTATTTCACTCTAGCTACAGATCTTCCCCACTTAAATGATGTTGATCAGGGAGAAGAGTATTGCAGCCCAGCAGCAGGACAAAAGCTGCTGCACATGCACAGCAGCTCCATGACATATGATACCCCAGTGTCAGCCCAGGTCATTTTATGGTCAAAAATTAATTCCTAATTAGTTCCTAATTAAAATCTTGTATATGCACATCTTCAAGTACCAACTTCACAGTCAGGTTATTTGTACCATGACACCAGAGGTCAGAATGCACCTCTTGACTCAGTTCCACAGCTTTCCAGTGAGGGAAGAACTACAGGAATCTTGAACTATGAAAAAGACTAAGGCAAGAATGTTTATATTAAGAATTTATTTGCAATATACAAAAAGAATACATTCCTTCTATTAAATCAAGGCATAAGTTACATTTCTAGAATTCAACATAAATGATACTTTTATTCCATTCACAGGTTAGATACTCTTTTCTTCTTGAAAATGGTGCTGTTCACAGTATTCCTGAATTCCTGCAAAGGTAGAGAAAAACTAATATAATATTTCAGCTGCACACCACGAGTTTCTTGTTGCTGCATCACTGTCCCCTGTTGGTACAAGTATCTCAAGTTGGGCCTTTATGAAAGTGAAAATGGTTCCAGGAATTTCCCGGCTGTCTGCATGTTTTAACAGAACCTCAGCAGTTCTGGAGGTACTTTTTGCATGAGAGTTTTGTGCAATTGTGTTAATTAAAGTGGAGGCACTAATTAGCCAGCTACATCCCCCTGGCTTGTGGTGAGCACACAGGCTTGAGAACTCCTCTGTGAGAGCAAGGACACAACTTCTCTGAAAATGAATGACTGAGCCAAACACTGAAACCAGTTATCAAATTTGGAAAGCCTGTCAGAACTGATGCCCAGAAACAAACACGGTATTTGCAGCTGTTACTTGCAGAATTGCTGTGCACATCTCCTGCTTTTATTATTTGTGGCAGAGTAACATAATCCTGGTTAACACCTTTATATGTTGCAGCAGTGCTCAGAACTGAGAGGAGTCATTTGCACAGTGATTCTCAGACTTACTTTGAATGATATTCCTGTAAGACAATGTAGCTGGAGAGTCTGGTGCTTCAGACAGGAATGACTGGCCTCTATCACAGCTTTTGCCTTGAAGGACAGTGAAAAAGACAAAGGCAAAGCAACAACATCAGTTTTAATTTTTTTTACAACCTTTCAAACAGTCACCTGATACCAGTAATAGGTCTGGAACTACAGCCCACAGTTTTTCCAGAGGAACTGTATCAGCAGAGACCTTCAGTTGTTATGGTGGGAATACTGACCTGTTCCTTGGTGTCACTAATTCAAGCATTAATTGGTAACAGCCACCTCACAACCACACCAGAGTTTGGGCAGTGACAGTCACACTGAGCTGAAGGCAGTAGTTTTAATGCTCAGCACCTACAAGATACTCTTTGAAGTGGTTATGATTTTATCCAGCCTGCATTTCCAGGTGATTACACCAGAGAGAAAGGCTTGTTGTATTTCAAATATGATGACAGAGCTGAAAAGATGCATCATCTAATCTTAATTAATTAATGATTATGCTTCAGATTGGGGAAATCTGAATATCCCAGCACTTCCCTTGTTCCACATCATGCTATGTCCCAGTTTCAGTAACTTTTGATTCAAAAACCCTTCTATCTAAAACTGTGTATTTACCCAAAAGACATCAGTGCCCACATGAAGGTTTTCCAGTAATAACACCAGTACAGGAGGAACAACTTGTTTGAGGTGCAGTGCAATAAGTAACTTTACCTATCTGTGGATCTAGAGGCACTTTACCCAGGAGGGAAATATTCAAGTTCTGGCACATCTTCTCTGCACCACCAGTAGTCGGGGGAAAGATCTGAGATTCATTCTGGGACAACAGGAAAATCAAGAGTTAAAATACTGCAGTTCTGAGAATAGGCATTTTTGTGCAATGTTTTTTATACAAACAATGCCAAGGAAAAAGGCTGTAACACACAGCCAGCCTTACCTTGCACTTTGGACACACAAAGCCACTCATGTTCTCCACAACACCTATGATGGGCAGCTTCACTTTGTGGCAGAAATTGATCTCCTTGCGAACATCCTGAAGTGATATTTCCTACAAATATTGGCAAATGCTCACGTTTCAGCTGTCATTCAGTTACCTCCTTAGAATTATTTCAAAGAAAGTTTATAATGAATTATTACTGCTGTCTTAATATTTTGAGGAACATAGACCCGTGCCATGTGTTCTGGTAACAATTCTATGAGTACCAATAGAGCAGCTGCAACAGTTTCAGCCTACTGGATATGGTCCTGTTTTGAAACCTGACTCTTGAAAGATTCACCCATATTTATGTTTTGTCGTCCATGTTCACCTTGTATCTTTAGTTCTTTAAATAAAAATTTTCACGTTTTCAGTTTACAGAAGGAACCTTGGTATCCTCCATAGAGCAAGGACAAGAACACCAGGTTTACACTTGTTATCTCTTTTGAAATATCTTAATCATTTCCTCTGACTTTTTATATATATGCTTGACTTCATTCATTCTCCTGTTCCCTTCTCCTTCCCTCACCACCTCTCTGGGATTGCTCTCACCACTTCACTTCCTTTACACAATATACTTTCAGATGTTCTGGAAATGCTGTGTGTCTTTTGCTATTTTAATCTCCTGTTCATTTCCACCCAAATCCTCTCTTTGAACAGGACATATTTTTCAGTTTCAGCTTTCAAGAGGCTGATTTTTCTTTAAAAATGCACAGGACAAAACTGCCTATTGGAGGTGACAGGCTACTTCACAGGTGTCAAACAGGGCACAGCTCAGCACTGAAATACTAAACTTTCACTGACATTCTTCCAACAAGCAGCCATTGGTGAGTAAATTAGAGTTCACATCATTGTGAATCTGTAATCTTGCAGAAGGAAGCAAAGCACTGCATTTCCTTCCACCACACAGGCCATGACAACTTTTGATGGTGAACTGCTCTGTGGTTTGGCCCCCCACCTAACCCAGTACCCAGCCACCCACAGCCACCACACCACGGGGTCAGTTCTCCCACATTCTGTGCCCTGGGATTCCCCTGGAGTTGCAGAGTCAGTGCCCAAGGGCTCTGTGGCCTGGCTGTCCGTACCTGGGGGGTGGTGACAATGACAGCCCCAGTGATGTGGGTGGCACCCAGGAACTGCACCAGCGACAGGTGCTCGTCCGAGGTGCCGGGGGGTGTGTCCACGATCAGGTAATCCAGCTCCCCCCAGTCCACATCCCGCAGGAACTGCTTGATCAGCCCTGAAACAGAGGGTCAGAAAGTGGGGGAGAGAAAAGTATCTCCCTGTATTTCAGATTTTAGGGTTTGCTTCAACTTCTAGAGCACAGGAATGAGGATTCTTCTGACTTCTCAACTTCAACATGTATTTGCCAAAGCTTAAAAAAATATAAAGACATCATTTGACTTCCTAACTTCCTCAAATGAGTGTGTTCAATTAAATAAATAAACAACCATTCACTCCTTTTTTCCCCTAGAGCTTCCTATACTATATTTATGTTATTAATTAAACAAGCTCATGGTATTCACACAC
>VYZS01061087.1:6658-24093 GCA_013400695.1 Neodrepanis coruscans
CCAGTCTCAAAGTGGAAAAAGAATCTTAGCTCAGGTGTTAGCAGGGCTTGTTGAGAGAACTTTAGGATAGATTTGAAGGGGGATGAGGACATAACCACACCTGACAGACATAATGTGTGGGAAGGGGAGAACTATAGAGACCACCCAAGTAGCAATCTGAGGCTTAAGAGGTGGTACCCCCAGCAAGTACAAGCACACAAAGACAATCAGAAGGAAGTAATATGGGGCATCCTTTTGCAGCCCCTGCTGGGACACCGACACAATCAAATACTTCTATAAAGTGCACGCACACCAACACACTCAGTATGGGGAACAAACAGGCCGAAATAGAGATCTGTGTGCAGTTACATGGCTTTGAACTTGTCACAATTATGAGCATTTTGTGGGACAGCTTGCAGGACTGGAATGTTGTCATGAAGGGCTACAAGCTGCTTACGAAAGTGACCAGGAAAGTATAGTGGTGGAGTTGCCCTCTCTGTGATGCAACACTTGGAATATATCCAAATCTGTCTTGGGGTGGATGATGAGCAAATGAGAGCTTATGAGTTAGGATAAAAGGGCAGACTTGTAAAGGTGACACTATCGTAGGTGTTTGCTGCAGGAAGAGGAAGAGAATAAGGCCTTCTACAGGCAGCTTGAAACAGCTTCAAAGTCACAGGCGCTGGACTTAACAACCCTAGGGACTGCTGGAGAAGCAACACAGCAAAGCACAAACAGTCCAGGAAGTTCCTGGATGACAACTTCCTGACACATTCCCATAAGGAATGGTGTGCTGCTAGACCTCATATTAAGAAATGGGGAAGGCGTCGTTGGAGATGGGTCTAACATATACTAGCAAAGCTGTCGTACCACAGTCTTAATACAGTTCCCTATTTTACAGGGTCATCTTCGCTCATTACCTGCTATTGTTTTCCATATGAATTTATGCTTGCATTTAAATATGCATATTTTTACCCCAAATATGCAGTGCTTCTTTTAATCTGATGCTCAGGATTCTTCTGTTCAGAAAACAGTAGCTGGTTTTTTTAATTAGAACTTCTCCTGATTATCCTCAGAGACAGAGTATCCACTCCAATCTATGCCAAGAAGTGTCCAGCAGTTATTTCACTGAATATTTAAATGAAATCTCATTATCATAATTTTCAACAATGATTGAAATGTGGAATTTTACACATTGAAAAAGCATAAATAAATAATATTTACTTTCACATATGCAACTGCTGCAATTCCAAATTCTTTCAAGTTACTTATACATTTTTAAAGGTTTTTAATAATTTCTATGCTATTCCTACACTTTTTGTAAGAGTTACAGAAATACATAAACTGAAGTGCCAATAATATATGTCTTAATATGTTGAATCATATCTCAAATTTTTGCTCTCTTTTTCAATTCCTCGACTTAAGTATACAAAGAATCAGTGTAAGCATTCCTATAAGCATAAGTAACACAAAGACAGACAGTTCAATGACAAAAATTCTGACATCACATCTATGCTTTTCAGATTAAGCTTTATCTCCTAAAACATATGTGTAATATGATTTTATTAAACTTACTGAAGTCAAATAAAAAGCACATGCTAGTTTCAGTAAAACCAAAATTTCTGCCAGAGAATTCATTACATGAACCCTGAGAGCTGCCCTTCTTCTTCCAGTACTGTTAAAGAATGAGTCAAGTCTAAGTCAAGTTTGTAAAAGACAAATGATTATTTAAGGTAGAATGAAAATAAATAAATACATTCACACAAAAGGACATACATAAAGAGAGTTCTTTCTATCGTTTTCATAAATACTCACAAGAAAATCTGTGTGGTTTTATTGCATTTCCCTTTTTGGTCACAAAAGGAGAAAGAAGTGATGTTTGCATGTATAAGTTAAGCCAAATGGATATCCATTTTTAGCTGAAAGTGATCCAATGACATTGCAATTTCACGAGTTACTACTGTAGTAACAATGGAAATTTGATTACTGAATCTTAAAAAAGTTCTATCATCATTTGATAATACAGATGTCCTAGGTAAAATAAATGGTTCATTGAAATTTCAGGCACATAAGAATCACACAAAAACCCTCATGCAAATCATTATTCCACCACTTAATCAAAACTATATTAAATAGTTTCATGTTCAAAATCAAATGCAAAATGCTTTATGTTCTGCATGGAAAACTGAGCTTGCACTTCAAATATGAAAACACTCACATTTAAAAAACAAGGAAATCTAACCTCAGTCACAGTAGTGCTGGTATATTCTGCACTTTCTACTTCTTGCACATTCTCAGATGGAACCTACATACATCAAAATCAAATTAGCTCTTCTTTGCGGTTTGTATACTGGTCATTAAAATGTTCTTCATTCTAGTATCATACTAACTTTTATCATTATATTCATCTTAACTTTTTTCCTTAATTTTAACTTTTATGCAGTGGTAATATACAAAGAATTGAATACTAATTATTTAATTTATGAATAAAAATATCTACAAAAATAAGTATTTACATATGTATTATTAAACAGAAGATCTAATCTGAAGACCTTATTAAAGTCAAAACTCTGCTTCAGGCATGGGTATACACTTCAGCAAGATTTTTGCTGAAGGAAGAGTTGAACGATCTTGCTTAAAGTAGTAAAATAATGAATTACGCTAATTTCATATTTACAAAGACATTCAGCTCTTATAAATAATTTAACCAAATCAAAATTACTATTGGTGTATAAAAGTGAATTAGAACAAGCATAGAGAACAATATCACAACTACAAAAAACATTATAACTTTATTCCACTAAAGGCTAACATTTATAAGATTATTGAAAAAATACTTATTTTAGAGAAGCAAAGCAATAGATTGCTGATTTTCAATCTTTTTAACATTTCAAGGAATTCAGACAAGCACCTTCACCAACAAAAACACATTTTCTGCAGTTTTTTAGGATTCTAACAAAATCAGTTGTCCTGTCTTGCTCCTCTCCTGAAACATAGGCTAAATGTGTTGGGCCATATTCAGTTCATATCCTTAGCATGCCATCATCACAACTGCATTTTCACTAACAGGGGATGATAAGTCACAGTCTTTGATCCACAGTCCAAATGCTTAACTTCCCTTTGAATATCGTAATAAACGCTTATCTAAAAAAATACAGAAGTTTTAATTTTCAAAGACCAATGCAAATGTGTTGGATTTGATAAAAAGGGTTTACACATAAACATTCATCAAACACACTGAGTAAAAAAGGATAAGAGGCAGAGAAATAAAAAATTAACTGGAAGGCTTTGTTTGAGAAGAATGCTGCAATGTTTGGAGAAAATTACAGGAATTTTATTTATTAAATAAATTACATATATGAAAACTACCTAACAATACATTCCAAGAAAAATATCATTAAATATAAAGATGTAACATTCCAGCAATGCAAAACAGTTGTTCTGAAAGACTGAATTTATGCATATTTGTTCTCCAAGCAAAGAAAAATATTGATAGAGCCACTTGGCTGTTTACCTTGTAATAAATAAAAATGACCATTATGATTTTATATAACAAGTATACTCCAAAAATGAACACATTTTTACATAAATACTTATTGTGCCCTCACATTCATATTTAACATTCTGCATTTTTTATTTCACTTCTTCTTTTTCTCTCTAATATTTTTGTTTCCATCTCTGAATTTTCCTAATGTCTCCAGTTCTTTTTCCATTTCTATCTTCTGTATAACCTATGCTTTACAAAATGATAAGCTTGCCATATTTTCCTTCTTTCTTATTCTCCCTCTCCTTTTATGTTCCATCTTTTCCAACTATACTGTCAAGTGCTATATACTGCTGTCTAGCCTTGCAGTTATCTTAGAATAGATTCCTGTATTAAAGGTCATCTCAGAAAGAACCAGTAGGAAACTAGATGTATATAAAATGGCAACATATAATCCCAATTGACCTTACATAAGGGGTAGTCAAATGGAATTGGTAAGCAGACAGAAAGCAGCTTCAAACACAAAAAACACTAAAGCAGGAAACTAAACCATCAAAGGTGCTGTTGTTAGTTGTAGTAAGCAACTATCTGCTAGACTTTGTTGTGGTTTTCACATTTATGACCTACAGTCAATAACAGAGCAATTGCACTTGAATGCCAAAGCCTTTGTGAACTTTCTAGTAAAATCTTCAGTGCTGATGCTACTTGATGAGCAGTATTCTCTTCCATGAATAAACCTTTCTGTGTTGTCAGTCTAATGCCTTTCACAAGCTTTGGGTTCCCTTTAAAATACAAAAATAAAGATTTCACTGTCAAAATAGGTTTGACCTGATGGATTGAGTGGGAGATTTCAGAGATGAAGGTAGTTCATTGCCCTTTAGCAATCTCTCCCATCTGCGCTGGAACTGAAAGACACTAGCATATTTAATCTGATGTTTTGTCAAAAAAAAAAAAAAAAAAANACTAGAAATTTTAATTTGTTTTTTTTAAAAAAAAAAAAAAAAACAAAAAAAAACATAAAAACCACCTTTCATCTCAATCTCTTAAAAAAAAAAAGAAAAGAAAATACTACAGCATTTGAGTAGTATATTTTCCACTTTCCCCCCCTATTTTTAAAGTATCGATTTATTTCTGACTTATATGCTTGAGCAAATTACCAAGCATCATTAAGGAGATCTTTAAAGCACAAAATAGTTAAATTTTTAGTGATATAGTAATATAAAATTATAAAAAATCTGTTTACTTCTTGTAACTATTGTAAAAATTACTAAGAAATAGAAATATTTATACATGTAGAAGCCCCATTAATTAATCTAAATATAGAATAAAATTAATACAATTAATCAACTTAGTGATATAATGATTTAATGACAACTTTATGATCATGAGCTAACAGTAGATGCAATCTAAATTTTTCATATGTGGGCTTCTCTACTGGCTTTTTTGAACATGAATACATGTTCCTGTTTATTAAAGTTTTTATTGAGGAAAATTATATGCTCTTAATGATCACTAAAATAATTTCTTATTTGCCAGGAGAGATAGAATCACCTTAGGTGTTTTTTAGTGATAGGGCTCAGAAAAATACATCCATTCAGTATGGCACAAAAATTCAACACAAAACATTCCAACCTTGCCAGAAAGGAAGAGGGAGAAGGAGAAGGAGAAGGAGAAGGAGAAGGAGAAGGAGAAGGAGAAGGAAAGGTGATATATATAGATGATACATATATCTAGATGTCCTGGTTTTGACATCCTAGAGGGGCTTAATAGTGATGAGAGAAACCCAATAGAAAACCAAGAACAAGACACACACACAAAAAAAACTCACAAGTTTTATTACACACACACACAAACCAACAGCAAAAACGCAAAGACAGCACTTCCGAGGCCAGCAGCTGATGTGAGGGAGGGAACTAGGATGGTGCTGGGTCTTCACCGGGGTTTCCTGAAAAACACCGGAAAATTAAAGGAACCAGGGAGACCCCCCCTCCCCCAGGGAAGGAAAAATACCACAGCTGATAGAAGGATGTGGTCTTCAGCCCTTGCCGCTGCCATTGGAGCTGCTACGCCGCCCATGCCGCTGAAAAACGCCATGCTGAGACGAGCAGAGATGTCACTCCAATGACCGAGAAATCCCAAAAGGGGAAGATGGCCTCAGGATCACCGTTTTATACAGAGCCAATCTCGCACGATCTCGGAGTCCCTCCCGGGCACAGGTCGCCTCTGGATTGGGTAACTGGCACCCAGAAACCACCCCCTGCAAGATCTCACCACAAGGCAAAATGGCGGTGCTTCGCGTCAGGCTGCCACATGGTCAGAGCCCAAGGGGCAATAGGGGCCACCTGTGGGCACTGCAGGACGTCCTAGGGGCCCCAGTATCAACACTGAGCTGCCCTCAATCCATGTTAGTGGTAGCCACTCCCCTGCCGCGAGTGGCCACCGACAACTCTGTTCGGCGCCGCGTTCCATGCGCATGAGAAACCCACTGCGCATGCGCGCAGCACCGAGAGCAGTCGAGCCGAGATCTACCGGCATTTGGCAGGCATCTCCCGCTGCTGCTGGCAGCTGGGGCGACTCTGCGATTGTGGCAGACGTGCCACAATCCGTGGCAGAGGGGCCACGCCCGCAGAGCGGACTGCGCGGGAGGCAGCGGCCGTCCCCGCCGGACCGTGGCGGGGGGCACTCCCCCCGCGCCAACATGGATTGGCAGAGAGGCAGCAGGTGCTTTCTGCCATCACCAGAATAGAACAGGGGCAACCCCCACCCAGCACGGACCGGCGTAGGCGCCAGGATGGGAGGGCCCCTGTGACGTACCCACGGCCACCACCAGGCCAGCCCATCCCTATAAACATACAAAAGGCAAGGTTTAAAACACCCCCATTCCCCCTTTCCTCCCAAAAGCCCCTAAAAACCCTCAAAACCCCCAAAAGCTCCCTCCCCGTCCCCCAGGAGAGAGAAAAAAAAACGGGGGAAAGGGAAAACAGGGTTTAGCTTCAGGAACTTTCGTTTCACCCTATAACAATAGATGATATATATACATAGATAGATGATATATAGAGATACACAATATATTTCTGGTGGGTTGACCTTGTCTGGCTGCTAAATCCTCACCCAGCCACTCTATCACTCCCCCTCCTCAATACAACAGACACTCCTGACATCACACTTTTCCAACACTTCAAACTTACACTACATTCTTAAAACATCTTTATAGCTACTATTAAGCACTATCACCTATCTTTAAACAGATAGATATTATTTCTTCATTCCAAAAATGGTAATAGCAAGTGAATATTTGAGCCCAACTTGACAAAGTGATCTTTTGGGACAGGAAAAGCAACATGTCACTTACCAAGATCGGCACAGATTGAATCATCACTGCACTTACATGGTTCCTTATGAAACTCATTCTTCATCAATTCAAGTACGTCCTGCTACATTAGTTCCTGAAACACAGGAGCATCAATTGTTTTCACCAAAATGTACATATCCTTAAGACCCACATCAAATCTCCATGTTCTCTCACATTATCCAACAAGCCTACTTGGGTGTTTGAGCAAAGACAACCCAAGGTATGGGTTTGAATCTTCCTTGTGGGGAGCAAAATCACTCTGCTTTTCCCAGCAACTTTCCAATACAGGTTACAGAATCCCTGTCTCTTTCAACACTATGTAAAGGCTTTGTTTGGGAGAATGAGGACAGTCAGCCAATCCTCTAGAGTTAATCAGCCAAGTGATTCTGTTAAATTTGCATACCAGTATTTCCATGCCTCAGCATCGAACATTTCCAGCAGTCTTGAGCAGTCCATTATACCATTCAGTCTTTACAGATGTTTACAAGTTATAGGGAATGTGATATTGTAAATATAAAAAAATATTTTTTTACATTCTAAAAACATTATAGGAGGAAAGGAGGAAAATAAGTACTTCAAGAAAAATAGAAACACTATTTCCTGAACAGGTTTGTTAAACTGCAGTTACATCATCCTAAAGAAAATTCACAGTTCTCCCTTATTCTGCTAGTCCAGATATTGGGTATTCGTATAAGATAGAGAGTAGTTCTGACAGGAAAGACTGAATAGTATTCATTCCACAATACTTCACCTCAGAATTGATTTATATTGCCTTAAGGTATCACCTATATGTTATCTTGGCTATCTTTAACAAATGACGGATGGGAAGTCCTCTCAGGACTTGCTTTCTTGCTTTTTCCATAAGAGTTTGGTTTTGACTTTTCATCCGCTATTTTTGTATTTTTAATGGGTTTTCCTGGAGGTCTACTGAAGGATTCCTTGGTACTTGATTTGCTGACTAGTGAAACATAAACAAAGAATGTCAAAATAGAGACTAAACAATTTTGATATGTTGATAGTTACACCTCAACAATTTGTTTATAGTTGTCTTTAGCGTAACTAACACCAGTGTTCAGATTTATTACATTCATAACCTTTTACTTTCTAAAATTATTTTAATTTCACAAAAGTGAGAAAGTAACTGCAGATTGTATGCATATATTCTCATATTTAAATTACTGTGTAAAATCACCAACTGCAGCTAGAATACATGGATTGCCTTAGGAAAGGCTAAACAATATTTGGTAGTTTTTAAAAATTTTAAGAGATTTTATAGAAAACTACCATGTGATCACAACTGACCTTTCATTTTCAAAGAGGAAGCCATTAACAACTTGTCATCACTCCTCACAAAATGCAGGTAACACATAGATTACATAATATTTTTACATGCTATTCAGTTGGAAATGGTCTAGTCAAAAAGGACATCATAACCAGTATGTTCCCAAATTCACACTGTGGCCCTACTTACCTCACCAGCAAGGGGTTATTCCCCTTCTGGGCTACAGTCCCACTTCTTGAACCATTTCAGCCCTTGCACCATGTACACAATAGTACATACACATCAGCATTGTAAACAATCCTGAATCTTTACAACTTCCTTTTAGTGCAAGGCTTACTACAACTGGATTTAAATTGTTTAGTTGTTAAGAATTCAAGAATTGTATCAGGTCAGGATTTAAATTTAATGTCCCAGTGGATTACAAGTAGCCAAATCTTGTGTGAAATCAGTGCAGTGATATTTCTAGTATTATGATTAACACATATAGAACTGTCATAGATACTATCAGAACAAAAGAGAGAAAAAAAAATAAGAAAAAGCCAATTGCACAATATTAGAAGATATGGATATAAAAATCCTATTGAAAGTAAAACATAGACTCATTTTCATCTTGAAAATATATTTTTATTTTTATAATGTGATCTTTCACATAAAGAAAAAATTTAAAGATTGTAGCTGTGAATTTAGGCAAGATATAAGACAAAAAGGATTATAATAAAAATCTTTAAAAGAATAAATGGAGCACAGATGGTATTCATCTTAATTCAGGAACAGCAGTTCCTGAATTCAATAACATTACAAGATAGATAGAAATAAACAGAACTTTTATTACATGTCAAATACTTTCAAGGCAGTTCTTATTGTTTAAAAAACTAATATCTCAGCAACATTTAGAGAATGCTACATTAACCTACCTATCAGCTGTAAAATTTATGAGATAAATCTAGTATAGAAATCAAGTTTTGACTGACAACATGAAGTAAAATTCTTTTGTAAGTACTACTGAGCTCTCTCCATGATTACCCAGCTCTCCCTAGGTGAGAGGAAGATGACTCTCAGGATCAGGTACTCTATGGCTTCATCCCTGTTCACTGAAGTGCATTCTTTCGGTTTGAAACCAATTAATCTAAGAAAATATTATGAACTCAAGACTGGCATTTTCCAGTTAAGGCTTTAGACAGCTAAACAGTTTATGAAAATTACTTTTCTCTTCCCTCTGAGCCCTTTCCCTCTGTTTTCTAAAGCAGGAGAGTGGTTTAGTTCCCTAGACCTAAATGATAACAGCAACACAAACTTTGAAGTAAGTATTACAGAATTGTAGGAACCCAGACCCAAAGCTACAAGCTCAGTCAGAAGTTTTACTTTTAAAAATACACGAAGCTCCAAAAGTTCACTCACAAAGCTTTTACAGAAGCCTAGGTTCTTTAATATCTTGAGACAGTGCAAAGAAAAAGCCACTCACTTTTTCCTCAGGAGACCAGTTCTTTCCCCATACCATATTTTTTTAAGTAAAGATTCTCTCTCAACTAGCATAATTTTACCCAAGTAGAGGCAATATACTACAAGTCAAAATGATGAAACTATTGCCTTTTACAGTCAAATTTTGAAGAAATCATAAAAATTTCAATTAAATCAGCAGGGGGTCTTGTGAACTACCTAGACACTGCTGTGAAACATTTTCATAAAGTATTTAGACACTGGTAAATGGTTGTGAAATTATCAAGTCACTTAATTTAGATCCCCAACTGACTTACAAAATGTATTTATTTACGTCTACCATAAGTCTTGTCAAAATTTACATTCCTTATGTACAAGTGGTTAAAGTGTCACAGTGCATACCGCCTTGACTTACCACTATTCAATAATTATGTGAATTAATTTCATAGACTTTTAATTAGGTACCAGTTTTAAAATACACTTAACTGATATTTAACACAGTCCAATCAAAATACTGTTATAATAAAATTCAAATAATTTATGCATTAGTTCTAAACAAAAAGGAATAAAATTATCTTATATCTGTCTTGAATCCAAATCTAAGCACTGTAAGTCAGAATGTGTTTTGTACTTATTAAAGTAAGCACTAACAAATAAGTATGCTTATGCAGTCCATTTTATATACTACAGGTATCTATGTTTCATTTTCTTAGTTCTCATATTTTCTATGGAACTCTCATTTTTTGGGAAGATGTTTTTGGAAGAAGAATATATGATAATTGTATTAGTGTCATGAATTGCTCATAAAGGTACATTAAGAAAGACTGAGAAGATGCACAAATAAATGAATATATAGTTTTTCAGTGTTCCATTAATTTAAACAGTTCACAAATTTAGAAATTAATTTGTTAGATGATTCATTATTTGCAATGTGACCAATTACAATATAAAGTCCTGTAAAAACAAACTTGATTTTCCAACGAAAAAGCATTAGGAGAGCGAGAAAGAATTATTACTCACAAATGGAAAGTTTAGCAGGCTGAGCAGAAATGTCAAACACATCAAATTAAAAATTCAATCAAACTATAAAGGTAAAACATATGCCAGCCCATATATCTGCTCTCAATAACTATGAAAGCAGTAATAATATTATGCCAAATCATACTACAGAAGCAAGGCAACATCATACGGGTAATAAAAATAACATTGCAAAAGGTAAAAGCATGTAGCTCTTCATAAAATAAAAATACTGCCTGGAAAAAAGCTTTCAAAGAGGAAGCTGGAATGAGAGTTCATTATAACGGTAAGTCTTAATCTTTTCCAAAACTGTCATAATATCTCAATAGGAAATATAAAATTCAAACCAAATGTTTTCGGAGAACAACTAGATGGTCTGGCTCGAAGTTTCGTCTGAAATGACCTATCAAACCCACAATTAAGTTCAGCCATTTTTGATCCAATAAATCTGGTGCCTTTATTAGATTCATTCCTGTTTGAGTGGTATCACATATTTTTATTTATTTGTTTTTTCCAAACTGGATTTATCAGTGTTGGAAGTTGGATGCATGGGTTATGAAAGTGGATCCTCCAATCTGTGTTCAAATCTGTTTTAGCTGTCATAATGCGTTTACAGTTACTGTTACATTAGATACCCAATATGGATATGCAATATGACAGCAAAGATAAAAATAACAGAAATGGGTGTCTTGCTGTTCCTTTGGACTATTTTTAAGCTCAAGACAGTCTACCAAAAATTTCAGCTTACCTATTTTCACATTATCTCCTAGATGCAAATTTTGTAATAACCAAAGCTCGTTTGGTTCCTCT
Organism: Neodrepanis coruscans; assembly: GCA_013400695.1. Taxonomy (NCBI): domain Eukaryota; kingdom Metazoa; phylum Chordata; class Aves; order Passeriformes; family Philepittidae; genus Neodrepanis; species Neodrepanis coruscans. The sequence goes on from VYZS01061087.1 coordinate 18,020, forward strand.
TGGAGTAAGTGTGGGAGTAGTTTTTTATTGTTGGTTGCTGCAGATATTTAAGGTTGTTTGTAAATCCCGCTTAATGTAAATAAGCAATTACATTCATTTCTCAGCCTCCCGTCCATGAGAAACTAAACCCTTCTGTGTACTCTGAAAAGTTAGTGTTCTAAGAAAAAAATGAATTATCTAGCGTAGAAATGGATAATGATAATACAACCTAATCAACCTTATCACATTTGAGTAAAAGTGGGTGAGCCAAGAAACTTTTAACTTTCTGACCCATGGCTGGCTGCAGTGGCTGTCCACTGCCCACCTGGGAGGGTTTGGGTTTATCTGAAGCAAGGAAAAGTGACAAACAAACCGCTGCTGTCTTCTCTCATCTCACATTCATGAGCTTTCAAAGGCTAACTTGGTCAGTATGTCTGTCCAAATCTACTTACATCCCAATACTTACAAATGATCCATGTCATACTAATGATATCCCCAATACTGGACCTCTCCCTTCACTGTCTCAAATACAACTGAATGCATGAAGACTCTAGAGAGAGAGAGGTCCTGATGAGGCATTATGTCCATCTTTCAAGAAAAAGGCACCTCTTCACTGATACAGCATTCTTGCAAAAGGGAACCTCAGCTATTTCTTTTAGAATGCATCTCTTCAAGCAGAAGACATGTTGCATTCTCTAGATAGTGAAACAAAGCCAGGTCATTCTTTATAATTTTCAATTATTTTGTAATGGAGAAAGCAATCACAGAACAATTTAGACTGCAAAAGACCTCTAAGACCACCAAGTCCAACTGTTAATCTAGCACCACTGGGTCAACCACAAACTATACTCCCAAGGGCCACATCCACATGTTTTTGAACACTTCCAGGGTCAATGTCACCATCAATTCCCTGGGTAGGCTATTCCAATGTCTGAGCTCCCTTTCAAGTGAAGAAATATTCCTTTATACCTAATGTATGCCTCCCTTTGAGGTAATTTTCTTATGATAAGAAAAAAATTCAGAATTTCTAATATATTGTAACTTGTTTCTGTTGCCCCTTCTCTTTTCATCAGGTATGTCAATTAACAACCAGGATCTACCTTCGCTTTTATTAGAGAGTTAAAAAACAATGGCATCACTGCCAAGCTTGCCTTTTTAAGGATAAACAAACCTCATTGTCATAGTCTCTTTGTGCATAACACAACATCCAACATGCAAATCATAGTACCATAACAAACTGAGCTATCTTACCAGTCCTCAGTGTGAGGAAAGATAAGGCAAATATCCCCCAAAAATTCTGGGAGTAGAAGGATTTAGAACAATTTATTTCTAAAGGCGAGAACACTAAAAAACTAAAGGATATTAAAGCTAACACTCCTTACTGGGTCAGGGGAAAGCCACACCCCCTGTTCTCCTCAGGGCTTTTATCATCCCTTGCCCCACCAATGGGGGTCTTCAAACATGTCTGCAAGATTTATCCTCTTCTCATAGCAGGGAGGGCTTCAGAGGAATGCAGGAGGAGAACAAAAACATACACAAGGTGTTCTTGGGGTGGATGGCTCCCTCTTTTGTGGGAAAATTTCCCTGTGTAAACATAAGCCTTCATCTTCCCAAAATAAGTCTTCCATGATAATCATCTACCCCTACACTCAGAAAAGATAATCTGAACAAGACAGGATATATTTGCTTATTCATTCTTAGAAAGCACTGTTTGACAATCATATGCCCTTGACTTCACCTCATGAATCCAAACGGAAACAATGCAATTTGTGAAAACACTGTTTCTTGTCAGTGTGACAGTAAAAAAAAGTTCATTTATTACCACTTTATGATAAATATTCACCGTAAAAAAATAGACTAAGGAATCAACACTAGTAGAGGAATTGGAAATTTTTCAAATGGAAATAGTATATCAGTTTAGGTAGTAAATTATGAAGTTGATACAGCAGTTGAACAAAAAGATGTAGGAAGTGAGCTCTTATCAAGTACTTAATAACTTTCTTGTCCTTCAGAAGAAACAATCAAAGCTTGCTTCTTTACAAAAGACCTAGCATTTGGTCCTCCATCTTACTAGCCTAATGCTCCCCATCCCTCACCTACCCCAGTAATATGAATTGCAAATGAAATGCATTAATTGGCTGCACAGCAAGACACTGTAAACTGTGGAGAATTGCTTTTGATCAAAATTTTGCCAAGGAACTTTTAAGAAAGGGCATAATAACCAAGAAAAGTGATCTCAGTAGTTACAATATCAGTTTTAAGCAAAATTTGCTATATGGATGGATTAATATTCCAGTTTGGCAATACTATTAAATTTGATCCATTGATTCATTAAAAAAAATCAACATTAAAAATAAAAAAGAGACAAATCCTGAAATAACAAGGAGAAATACTGCTAAAACTAAAAGATAATACTGTCACCAAAACAATTGTATACCAGCATGTCCACGACAAAATGTAGGCTGAAAACCAGTTGTTATTAACAACTAGATTCATAAAAATCTGGGATCAAAGGAGCAGAGCAAAAGCAACATATTTTTCTTAAAATGAAACTTAACTATTTCACAGAAAGGATTACTATCTCATGGTTTTATATGACAGAAGAGAAGTAGAAACGCTTGTGTGCATCAGTCATCTTTCCTATTTGCATTGGCTCAGATATTAAGCCCATTATTGAAAGTTTTGTTTAACACAGAGAACTCCTGATAGTTCTCTCCATACAGTCTATTTCATCTTACCAATATAAAAAATACAAGTATATACTTAGAAACTCAAATAATTATTTTATTAATAAAACATTTTTAATAATAGATATGAAAAGTACACTGCAATGTTCCTTCCTACAGCATTTTCGTAAGAGTTTCTGCTTTAGGAAAGACACTTCATTACAAGAATTTCATATGCTTACTTCAAGTAAATTTAAGTTTTAAACTTAGTGGTTTGAACCACTACAGTAATCATATGTTCTTTTGAAGAAAGCCTAGTTGGACTCCATCCATGCATGATTTTACTAAAGACTATCAGTCGGTTAAAAATTTTTGAAGGAATACAGTTTTGCTCAATATACAAAAAGTACATAAAAAGGCAAATGTAGAAAACTCTTAAACACTGTGGTGCATAACACTGGAATTTACAGATCTGAAGAGGAGTTTCACCAGACTGGCACATAACTGTTTCTCTCCACTCATGGTATCACACTGAAAGAAATATGTGACTGGACCTAGATTTAGCATGGATAAGAAAAATGAGCATTCTGACAGAAGTTAGTTGTTTCACTACGGTTTCACTCTAACAAATGCCTCTGATAACAAATTTTCATAATTACTTCCAAATTCAGGATTCTAAAGGAAGCAAAATTTGAGTAGTGGTGGACAGAAATATTTTACTTTACCTTCAACTGGACAAAACATTGTGTATTTTCATGAAAAATCTAGTATTTAAACAGTTTTCCATGTACCTGGCCAGGTAACTATAGTATCTAAACAGAGTAGTTTTTCCACAATCATTCAGAAAGCTTGCCTGGAACAGATCATATCAGCTTATTTTTTGCTAAACACATTATGTCTGTGACTCCCTATTCTGTGATGCATGGCAATTCAATTCCAGACAATTCAAGATGATAATCACTTTTACATTGGCTAAATTTAACGTTACTACTATGGAATTATACGATTTGTATAAAAATCAAGCAGCATCAGGAATTGCTAACAAAACTTCAAAAACAGCAGAAAGCAGATTATTCATTTATCTGCTACATTTAAGTCCAACATTACACTCAGATCCATGAACTAATCACCAAATTTTTTTCCGATCAGACAGTGTCTAAATGTTAGTATTACAAGATGCTGAAAAACAGTTCCATCTCTTAGGTTACCAAATACATGAATGTGGGAACTTTCCTGTTTGGTGGTATTGAAATTACCCATCATTAAGAATTGAACAATTTATAAATAGTATTCATTCTCCATGTGCATTTTTTATTATAATTAGCTTATCATTTAACTGACTTTGTTACAGCTGGAGATATGCTTACAGTATTAGTTACATCATTTATCTCCGAGGAAATAACCAGGACCTTCATCAACCCCCAAAACAGTAGTACACTTCTCATAAACACAATATCAGAACCCAATTACTTAATCATTTTATGAGTTCTAGTAGTGTAAAACATTCAAAAATTTTAAAGAAAAAATTCATATTGAACTAATGAAGACCTAAAATAAGAACCTAATATGGTGACATAATGATGTCTCAAACAACTGCCAAAATGCAAACCCTTACTAAGAACAGAGACAAGGTACAAAGAAAAAAGATTCATGCTGACACCCAGAAATACGATAAATATTTCCAAATGAACAGTCAACTAATTACTGTAACATGAGAGCATTACAGTAGAAAAAATAATTACATTTGGTGCTTAACATCCTGTCCACATGGTAATTTCCAAGGGTGGCTGTTTTAGGGCGGACTTAAACACTGAAATAAATTCATGCAGCATGTAGCCTCTTTTGCTGTCCATGTCAACAACTGGCAAATTTCAATTACAGATTGTAAAAAACAAAAAAATAAATTCATTGTTCTGTCACTTTCATAGTACCTCTGCTTATTTCTTCGCATTACAAAATTGCACACATTACAAAACTGCACACCCCAACATCTATTCTTCTGACTTGAATTTGTCACATGGATTAGTGAGAGAAAGTTTGATATAAACATACCAACTGAAAACATCTTTTCCTCTATCAAAGCTACATGAAGTCTTTCATGTTCATTAGTTAATTTAAATAAGCAATCAGAAGTCATTCACTGTCAGTTAAATAGCCATTAAAAATAATAATCAAGTAACTGTGTGAAGTATAAAAATAAAAAGGAAGCTGAAAAAATAAGAGAGGTTAAAAGGAAACGGGACATTTTGCTCAATGTAATTTAAACAAACCTACAATATGCATAAAAATTATTGATACTTTTGTTTTCTTCCCACCATGACTAAAATTCAACATGAAAAAAAGCAATAGCAAATGCCTTTTGAAAATACACAAGTATGATCTATACACTACTGCAGATATATTTTCATAAAGGAATCAGTTCAGGTTAATCAACAACACACAAGACTTCATCATGCCACTTACAGTAACTTTTACGACATGGAAACAGTCATTCACCACAAATTAGAAAACAGTAATGTTTAAAATAGTAAAAAAGAAAGAACAATGTGCATAAAAAGTAAATCATAACCAAAGACAAGAACTTTTTGTTAAAATTAATGCCAGTGTTGTAGTACGAGTTGAGAAATAGAAGGTAGTATAATAGTCACATGAAAATAATAAAATTCTGAAATACCTTTTCCAAAAGAAAGAACATATTTTCTAGGGTTTTTCCATTAAGAAAATTAGCATTCAATTTAAAGCCTACTATAGCATCAGATTTTTTAGCTGGGGGAAAAGTCTTGTAATATCTGTCATAAACCTACCTGTTTCAGAATATGAGATTGTATAAAAACTTACAAAATGAGGAAGCTGAGTAAAATAACCATCAGATTTACTCTGACCAATAAAAAGTTCCAGAGCCAATAAATAATGTAGCATGATCAGCAGACAAGTTAATCACTGTGTGTTAACAGAAATGCTATGAAACTTGACTGTTTAGATTGGATGCTGCTATTTGCAAGGATGTATCTAACCATATGTCGTGGGGCTAAAAAAATGAAAGTTAAAAACGATCAGGCCACGGTACGGTGACTGCCTTGCGCTGGCAGCCCTGGCGACTGCTTTCTGCTCCGGGGCCGCCCGCCCCCATGCCTGCATGGGTTTTTTTCGGTCGCCCCTTCCCCCCCACCACCACCTCCGGCGGCGTGGACGGCAGGCGCTGCTGCTGGGAGGTGCGGCTCCGGTTCGATGCAGAGTTTCGGCGCTGTGCGGCCCCGGCTTTGCTGGCCAGCACGGGCGGTGATCGCGCCGTCCAGAATGACTGCAGGAGGCGCGATTCCGGTCCCGGGCTGGGGTCGGCCATGGCCCCGCTCCGAGCCGAGGTGGGGCTGGGGCGCAAAGCCGGGCGGGCTGTGCCCACAGCCGAGGCGTGCGCCGGTGGGGGGCTGC
>VYZS01061091.1:18919-39756 GCA_013400695.1 Neodrepanis coruscans
TCCACCAAAAACTACCTAGAAATCAATAAAACAAAAATCTTGAACTACAACAATTACATTAAATACCTCATTTATTTCTTCTGCACAGTGAGAGCTGCAGAAAAGTCCTATTCATGGTAATGCACATACCTTGCCAAATGGCTCACACCCAGCCACAGGAGCAGCAGATATCTGCACATTAAAACCACACATTTCTCTTGGTGAGCAAACAACTATTCTTCCAGCTAGAACTGGTACCAATCTTTCTGAGTCATCTCAATGCTATTCACTTGCCATTCCTCATTCCTAAACCATGCTATCAGAAAAATGCTGGTACATGATACTGATCTTTCCATTACAAGGATTAATATCATCAAATGCTGAGATGGAAAGTATTTCCATTTGGATTCATTTTGGAAAGTCAGTTCGGTGTCATTGTCTTCAAAAAGAACACCAATGGTTTGGCTCTGGTTTCCTTACTTTCAAAATTCAGTTCAAGTTGCTAAAGTAATAGAAATTAACACTTGATTGTCATGAAAAGGAATAACACCTCTTATTAAAAAGTTTTTCTCTTCACTATCATTATGTGTTATCATAGAATCATGAAATCATTAAATGGTTTAGATTGGAAAGCACTTTAAAGATCATCTAGTTCCAAACCCCTGCCATGGGCAGGGACACCTTCTACTAAACCAGGTTTCTCAGAGCTCCATCCAACCAGGCCTTAAACACTTCCAGGGATGGGGCAACCATAGCTTCTCTGAAAAAACCTGTTCCAGTGCTGCACTATCCTCACAGTGAAGAATTTCTTCCAAATACCCCATCTAAACCTACCCTCTTTCAGTGTGGAGCCATTCCCACTTGTCCCAACATTACATGTTCTTGTAAATATTCTCTCTTCATGTTTCCTGTAGGCTCCCTTGAGGTACTGCAAGGGCACAATCAGGTCACCTCAAATCCTTCTCTTCTCCAGGCTGAACAACCCCAGCTCTCTCAGCCTTTCCTCATAGCAGAGGTGCTCCATCCCTCTTGATCAACTTTGTGGCCTCCTCTGGACTCGTTTCAACAGATCCATGTCCTTCCTGTGCTGGGGAGCCCAGAGCTGCAGGTAGCACTTTCCTGGAATTCAGTAGACATGATAAAAGTTTTCTATTTATTATTCTTAACTAGAGTTAGAGGATAAGGCATTCACTGCAACACTGTGTGCAGCTCAACACTACTGTGCTTGCAAGAAAGTTTGCAGCATTTGACCTTAAATACAGTTTCCTTGGTGATACTTCACAACTCCACATTATGCAAGGGAAATATCTACCAGGAGCCTAACTGCTCTTGCACATTAAAATAAGGTTCTACTAAAATAAGTCAACAATCAAAAGTTTTACACACCTACTGCTTAATCAATATATCAGCATAAGGGTATGTTGATGCTGTAAACAAACCATTTGCAATTTTATTAAGTGACGAGTGCCTTTGACTATATGTTTTAAGATATTGTTTTGTCCATTTTACTTTTAAGTATTTGCATAAATGACTTCTCTTCAAACATTTTTACAAGATTGAAATTATATACAAGGTTTTTTGTAGATTAATAAAGTTGAAGTATAACTTTATGAAAAATAAAATGTATCATGTGCATGACAGCAATTACTTTTCAGGTTTTTAGTATTCTAATATATCACCCATAAAAACCACCTTGCTGTACAATGCAATGTAACCATTATGTTCATAGAAATAATACAGTGCAGGTTTAATATTTTATATCTTAGAAATTTTACAATTTGGTCATAAATGGAATACAGAACATACAGAGTATTCTGAAATTCAAGATAGCTTTGTGGTTTCTTTAAATATTTTCGCCCAAGTACTCAATTTAAAATAAATTAAGCTGTAAAACTGCACAGGGGAATAGTGCAGTTTTGAATATCAGCAAATAAAAGTTGACTGTGTTCTATAAAACAACAATTGAAATTGCTGCTGCATATGTTCTTATTCAATAACTTTATGATAAATCATGGCCTGGTACATGTGCTTGGCAAAACGCATTACTTTGCTCTAGCAACTGTGCTTTTTATCCTTTTGAGACATAAGTACTTCTGATCACAATTATTTCAACAAACCATAATAGTGCAAGCACATTACACAGGTAAAATCTCTTCCAGAACAAACAAGTGGGAAAAGGAGATGACTCAGAGGAATGATATTTGATTAACATTATCTATGGTAATAAGCCACTCTGGGAATAAGCCAACCATAACAAAGAAAACAGCCCCTCAATCTTAACAGGGGTTAATTCAGGGTTTAGCTTTAACTAGTGACTTATCACTGAAAGTTTTAGCAAATACAAAAGCAGTGCTACAAATATATCCTGAGATGTCAATATAATTCCCAGGTTTAAATCCAATTATTTATTTCATTCCTATTGCATAATAAAGGGATAATTTGATGTCTTAAAAATGTGTTCCTATAACAAAACTTTGTAATTAAAATTTTCCTGTACACCATTTTATCTCTACAAATTAAGGCAAATGCCATTACCTACCTAGTAGCACAGGATTATTTACTGGTATACTGAAAAAAGGAATGGCTTGAACTCTGTCTAATACATTTTAAACATCTATAAATGAAATATAGCAGTTTGCTGTATTTAAAGTACATTGGAATCCAAGAAGTAGATCTGTCTCTAAGAGAAAAGGGGATGGAATTATTGCAGTTGAGTTCACCACCAAAGTTTTATCTCACTTCATCATCAGGTCTGTAAGAAAGACCTAGTGATGTGAACTGCTTTCTGTTGATATCTACAGTCAACTAAAACTGTATTCCAGATGCATTCCACTGGTAAAGTTTTAGGGTGAAAGTATGGGAACAGGTGCTTTGCTCTCTGCTGTCCATCCTATCAAATCCACAGGATTACATCTATTTCATAATTATAATTTCACTAAATAAACTACTTCCTTTCTTTACATCGCTAGATGCAAACCTTAAAGACTTAGAAAAGCTTTAAGAGCTAGTAAACCCAAGTGTTCACTAAGAAGCAAGGAAATTGTCTGGGAGACACACAGATCTGCCAGCCTTCTTTTCACATGGCCTGGTGATCCAGACGATTTCTACAGTCAAGGAAAAGACACAACTTATTCTACAGGACACTTCATCAGTTCCTTTGCCTTAAAAGGAACTGATGAATGCCCAGGCTCACTGTGTAGTGCTGATTGCCTGAATGACTCCAAAAAACACCTCCATCCCTTTAATGTAACTCCACACTGAAGCCATGCAAAAGCAGCACACAAAACTTACCCCAAATCCATTAACAAAATTAAGTTCTGCATTCCTGAGGGCTTTGACTGCATAATGTTAGAAGTAAATTGAGCTAAAGGAATTTCTGAAAAGAACCAGTCAGAAGCATATTAAAATATTGCAGAATAATTTATGGATGGCAATTGTAATCCTGTGATATATCATTTGTGAATATAACAATTTTTTTCATTAGCTTTTCAGAGTTAATTTCAGCAAATGAATTCATGTTTAAAGCTCACTGTACTGTACAAGATTGAGCCCTACATCTATGAAGAACATTTGACAACAGTAAAAGAGTTTCGGCGTTTAGTTGACATTTTATGGCTTAAGGTGAAAGAATTAAAGAATGGGAGCTACACTTGTTTGACATTCTAGATACCCTTCAGTTTATATGCTAAGGCTGTCCTAATTTTTCAGCAATAAAACTGTACTGCTTTAAAGCCTGCTACCAGAACTGCATAGCTCTGAGTGGCTTCAGAGCACATCCACAATTTTAATTGTGGGTAGCCATGTTCTTGCTTATATTCTCAGATTTTAAATATTTTTCAGCTGAATAGAGACATCATGGAGTATTTTGCTGAAATTATAGTGACTGACAGTTACAAATGGAATAAAAAAATTAGGAATCTAGAGTGTTTAACTTTTGAAGGAGCAAAATCTCCACAGCCCATTTCTCTGAAACTTCTACTGACAGGGCAAATACTTTCTACAGAATATTAAAATTCACAGGAGCTTTTAATAAACCAAAGTTCAACTCAAAAGTAGATTTTACCTTTAAATTTCCAATACATCTAAAATATGACTTTCCACACTGGAAGGCTACATACTGATGATACATGATACATTAATAGAAGATAACACAATAAATGCATTGAATAGAATAGAAAGAGTACATTGAGCCCTTGAATCTGACACACTTCACTTGTGTTTCAATAATATGTAAACACGCATGTATTAAATTGAGGTGAATTTAATTTCTCTGGATGCCCGTTTACTAAGCGTAAAACAGGAATAATTATTTCTTCTTGATTTGCCTGCCTCATTGCATAAGGTTATACAATACTCAGAACAAAAGAGATTTTTTGAAATTTAGTAGTAAAATGGATACTCTAGTCTTTTAATATTAAGTACAATTCATATGATACACCACAAAAATCCTAATTACAAATGTGTAGGAAGCAAGTACTAAGATGGTTTCCTGATTCTATAAGGAACTTTCCTCAGGTTTTCCTGAATTAAATCATATTTGAAGAATGCTCATAGTACAGTGATTTCAAATACACACACATGCATCTTATCCAAACTCACCCAAAATCAAACTCATTATAGACTAAAAGCTTAAAGGAGATGAAAAGTTTTGGTGTTACTATTTCAACTACAACCATGAAGATTTATGAAAATCCTGATGTTTGCAATGTAAAAGCACTAGAGAAAATAAAGAGCACACTGGTAATTTAGCATCCTGAGATATCCATTTAAAAATCTTGGAAGAAATAGTGTGGCAAACAGCTTACCTAAAGAGACAGGAAGATCTTTTGTTTGTTTTTCTGTGTGAGTTTGTTTGGTCTTTTTTCTTTTTTAAAGAGACACCGGTGGAAAGAGAGTCCTCAGTGCTACTCTAAATTTCTTGACTTTGATGAGAGCAAACACAATGTCTGTGCTACCCCTGGCACCATCAATCAAAGTTCTAGATAGTAAAACATTGCATCTTGAGCTTCTCGATTGAGAATTCTTTCCTGCTTGCTTACTGAGACATGCAATGCATGCTGATGCCCCTGTGGATGAGGAAAAATAGGCAGATAAACTTATGATTTATTTTCTCTGGGATCAACAAAATACCAAAAATTGTTACAAATGAGAGATCTAGTGGGACTAGGAAACATTTTATTAAAAAGTCAGAGGCCTGTTTATCATATAGTCTGTAATTTATCATTCTTTTCTCTCAAGACTTAACATCTTTGCAAGGTAACTTTAGAGGTCTAAAAAATTTCTGTAAATTGGCCTGCTGAAGCTGCAGTTGTACATATACCACATGTGAGATTATTCCAGAATGAAGGGAAGCGAGTGTAAATAAAAAACGATTCAGTTACAAAGCTTCTTTTATGTTAGAGGAAATCAACTATCAGAGATACCATTTTGTTGACATAACACCTTTATGCACATCTGTATAAGTGGTTTAAATTCTTTATGTATCCTCAGTGGTTTCCTGCAGTGCATTAGGAAGAGCATAGCCAGAAAGCAGGTCGAGGGAGGTGATCCTGCCCCTCTACGCAGCCCTAGTGAGGTGCATTTGGACTGCTGTGTCCAGTTCTGGTCTCCACAGCAAAACACAGACATGGAGCTCCTGGAGCAGATCCAGCGGAGGAAACAAAGATGATGAGGGGACTGGAGTATCTCTGTGACAAGGATCGGCTGAGGGAGCTTGGGCTGTTGAGCCTCGGGAGACACTGAGAGGAGACCTCAACCCTGTGTGTCGGTGTGTGCAGGGAGGGGTCAGGGATGGACAGGCTCTGCCCCGGGCTGCCCAGCAATGGGACAAGAGGCCATGGGCAGGAATTGATGCCCACAAAGTTCCACCTGGACATGAGGAAAAACTCCTTTTCTGTGCAGTGATTAAGCACTGAACAGATCACACAGAGTGGGTGTGGAATCTCCCTCACTGGAGATATTCTAGAACCATCTGGACACAATCCTTTGACATGTGCTCTGGGATGACTCTGCTTGAGCAGGGAAGTGGGACCAGGTGACACACTGTGGTCCCTTCCAACCTCACCCATCCTCTGATTCTGTGAATTTGGGTTACATTTATATATTTACCATATCACCCAGTAGATAATATTGTGGAAAAAGCATCAACATGCTCTGGTGGATATGTGCAAAGTATAATTGTGAGAGCTTAAGATATTCCTTGAAGACAAAAATCTAGTGAGTACTTTATTACAATTATTAAACATAAGAACTTAACTGATGTACTAGATGGACTTTTTCCCTGCCCTAGTAGAAGGCCACACAGGTGAAAAAAATGTGGTAAGAGAGAATTCCCTGGCCTCAAAAATCTGGATGGTTATATTGTCTCTGACAGAATACTAGACTGTACTAAGACTTGAGAACATGGCAGTATTGCTTCCCTAACATGCAGATGTTTGTTTTCATAAATAAAAAGGAGTTATTTGGGGTTTTGACTGAACTTCTCTAGAGCTCATTTTGCCTGTGTATCTTTTAAAGATATAGTTCTGTAACTTATCATAAGCCTTTTCCTTTTTTCAAACTGAAATGTACAGAGGCATAAAAATTAGTAATCTCTATTTTAAATTATAAAACCTTCAAGAGTGTTGCCTCCTACAAAAACACTTAAAATTATTATGATACTAGCAAAATAATTTCCTCCAATTGATGAAACAAAATGATCAGATCCATAAAATATATTTTTCTCTCCAGTGTTTGAGCAAGAAGAATGACTAATATTGTACTGTGGGGTGCAGAATTATTCAAATCAAATGTACCAAACATTTTTAAGCTATTAGCCTAAAAACTAAATCCAAGAAACAATTATGTGTAATTTCTTGAAAGGCAGTGCAGAACTAATTAGCATGAAAAACTATATGCAGGTTCTTCCCCCATTACTTTACTCCACAGATAACATGGATTTCTACAAAACAACTTCTAAAGTAATACTTTTTATTTGAAAAATAACCCAAGCTTCTCCTAAGAACACAGTGTTGTAATATAGTAAAACATGTATTTTGAATTTGTATGACATATGAGACTACATTCACATGTTCTCAGTGATCAAGCTACAAAAATTATTCTATTTAACTCGAACTTTTCTTTAGGCCACATTGTTTTTCATACCTTCCATGTTGCTGTGATTTTATAAACATGATCACACCCATCAACTGTGCACAGATATGGAATTTTAAGAGACCAGGTTGGATTAGAGGTGTGCATCAGTGTCACAGGAGATGCTCAGAAGCCTTTTAGCACAAAAAAATATGCCTTTGTGGTTTGAGGACTAAATACAAGTCATATGGACTTCCACTGGAGACTTTTGAGAAGCCTAACTGGTACAGCTAAAAAGCCGTAAAAACCCCTACTCTTTTAGAAACAAATAAGACATCAAAGAATATGCTTCTATTATGCACTTATAGCTGTGGACAGAATTTATTTATTTATTTTGAGTTCTTAACAAAGTCAAAAGTTTTATGTTCAAAACATTAAACTTTTTCTCAAATACTGAATGATAAAGTATCTTGCTATAGGAGGAAAATTTCCATTCTCTGCTGTGCTAGCCTGCAATGCAAAATAATTGTATTGGGTTTTCTGTGGCCAGGTTTTGATAGCAGCGGGAGCTGTAGGGAAGGCTTTTTAGAGAAGCTGCTGGGAGCTTTCCCCCATGTCCAGCAGAGCCAATGCCAGCCGGTTCCAGGCTGGATCTGCCACTGAACAGGGCCAGTCCAGTCAGGAGTGACAGTTACATCTCTGTGATAACATATTTAAGAAGGAAGGAAAAAAAGTTAAGGGTAGATGAAGATGGGAGCCAAAGCAGATCAAAGTGAGAAGACATGAACAACACTGTAGACACCCAGGGCAGTGCAGAAGGGGTGGGGGGAGGTGCTCCAGGTGTCGGAGATGAGGTTCCCCTGCAGCCCATGGTGAAGACCATGGTGAAGTATCTGTGGTCCTGCGGCCCAGGGAGGACCACAGGGGTGCAGAGATCCACCTGCAGCCCATGGAGGAGCCCACGCTGGTGCAGGTGGATGCTGGAAGGAGACTGTGACTCAGTGGGAGGCCCATGTTAAAGCAGGGTCCTGGCAGTGACCTATAGCCCATGGAGAGAGGAGCCCCCACTGGAGCGGGACTGCACCTAATGGAAAAGTGACCCATGTGGCAGCAGTGTGTGAAGAATTGTTGCCTGTGGGATAGACTCGCTCTGGAGCAGTTCATGAAGAACTGTCTCCCATGGGAAGGACCCCATGGGAAGCAGGGGCCCTGAGCAGCAACAGAAAACAACAAGAGGAGGATGTAGAATGTGGAGAAGGGGTTTGGGGGGAAAGGTGTCTTTTAAACTTCTCATTCTTAAGCTCTGACCTTGTTAGTAATAAATTTAATTAATATCCCCACATAGAATCTGTTTTGCCTGTGACAGTGATCAGTGAGGAATCTCTTATGGTCCTTAACTCATGAAGCCCTCTGTTATATTTTCTCTCCTCTGCCGGTTTTGCAGAAGGGAGTGACAGATTGGCTCTAGTGGGTCCCTGGCATCCAGCCAGGGTCAAACCACTGCAATAACACAGTCCCAAGTTTCTGCCTAATACCTATTAAAATCCATGGAAATAGATGCCTCTAGCTTTTAGTACAGCTGACAAAGTATAGGACCTATGCCTTGGTCCACACAAGAGCCTGACAAAAAAGGAGAGTTTTCATGGGAGAGTTCTGCCTCCCTGCACTAACATGAGAAGACTTACTAAAAGCTAATACTGTAGACTAAGGACAATATAATATTCATTATAGTTTAAAAATACGCATTCTGTCATAGAAAATCATTATACTACAATTTTTCACTGCAGTTTTTATATTTCAAAAACAATACTTACAAGTGTTGTCATTGAAAATCCAGATGCAACACAGCACATGGGCTGTAAGGCCCATGAGGAGCAATTTCAGATTTTCCCAAAGACAAAGGATAAGCACATGCATCTTAGTAACACTATCCAAAATTAATGTGGAAAGATTTTGACAATCTGACAGAAGAAAAATGGAAGAGCATTTCCAGAAATTTCAATTACAAGAACCAAAAAATTCCTCAGTTATATCTCCCAAAGTTATTTTCTTTCAATTGAGAATAAAGCAGAATTCAATTCAAATGTATTTATGTCTTGTTCTTAGCCATGTACAGTAGAATGCATTAGAATGCAATTAGAATGCATTGCAAAGCATTTTTCTGCTGATAAATACATAGAAAATAAATTAAGAGACTTTTAGGCATGGGAATATATTTTACCATATCTATTAGTGTTGGTTTCTAAAATTACCATCATAGTTTTACCACAGTAGTGTTTCCTTGCCTTGCTATCAATGATATACAGTATTTCAGTTTCCCCCTGGAATATATTCACTCACATCTGTATAATCTCATAATACTAATGGGTGAAAGATTTTTCATGTTACTGACTATATAAAAAACTATGGTCAATGAAACAGGCGGACAGCTCAACAAGCTGCTGCAACAACATGTCTCATCAACTTTGACTCAGAATTCCCAGTAGCTTAAGGTTATGAGTCTGTGTAAGATATCCAGACTTAAAGTCAAAGGTCAGAAGTTATAAAATGTAATCCAGGTAGGACTCTAGTATCCTACCAGAAAAGCTTATGTGTGGTTCTAAAGCAGGAATCTTCCATGGAAACCTTGCATTGTATCACTGTACCTTCAAACCCCTTTCCTTTAGCAAGTTTTATTTGTTTTCTATTGTATAAATACATTTTGTTCACCATCAATTTGTTTATTCTAAATTATTTTTCTTGAAACCCTATTCAAGTTCATGTGTTTAAAAATGAGGAGTGAGAACTTCAAAAGCAAAATAAAGATTGCCAAAACATTCCAAATTTGAAAAGGATATAAATTTCCATTCTTTTATCTCATTTTAACTTCATGTTCAGAAATGAAAACCTGTGCGTTGCTTTATAAAGGATCTTGTGAGTTTGGAGTACAGTATACTAACCTGTTCACATCAATTATATCAGACAGGAGCTATAGGAACATAGATACAGTGTGCTCAGAATTAGAAGTGTTTATTGTTGGAATATATGGAAAAGAGTAAGTTATGCATGAAGCCGCTTGGTTCAGCTCATTTTCAGCAGAGTTCTTGCAAGTTACAGTAGAGCATGTTTGCATGCTTAACTAAGTGCATTAACATTTTGGGTTAGATGGGGAATACACTTTTGAACCAAACATCTCTTATCACCTCTCTCATGGCCTTGGTTTGCATTGCAGAACAGTCTCAGAGGACAAAATTGCATCCTTTTTGAATTAAGCTAAATTGACATTGTACATCAGAAGCACCTAAATCTTCAACTGCGGTTGACAGGACAACGGCATAACGAGGCTGATGTAAATCCCTTAAAACATGCATAAATACATAAATATGCAGATCTCTGGTCTTTAACCACAAACTGTTTTGTCATAAATTCACTCTTGCTGTACTCCACAATTGGGTAATGCAGAGACAAACTTTACACAGCAGCAGCAACCTTGGTATTCTCAGTAGAGCTGAGGACTCCGAGGGTAACAGACTGGACAGACATTGAGGCAACAACTGTGCATAGGATGGCCAGCCTTAATAAGTTAAAGAGAATCTCTCTTCCTCTCTGTGAGCTCACATCTTGATTATGGAGACATGTCCTGATAGATCCAACCACTCAAAAAAAAAACCAAGTGACCTTCTTCCCTCCACAGGCTGATGTCTCAGGTATCACAAGTGGAGTCAGCAAAGGCAAAGGGAAGAGTGGGTGCCATGTGCCACCCAATGGTTTCACCTGCATGACCACTCGGAGGGCATAATGAGAAGGGTGTTGCACCTACACGGGCTTTGAGGTTGGAGGTAAGTGAATGTTGAGGAAAAGCAGTGCCCAAGAAACATACATTCAGGAAGGTTACTCCCCCCAAGGCAGCGGAAGTTCTGAGGACATTTCCCCTTCTGATCCTGCTGATGGGACTTCTTGCTTGGAAGTCAGGAATCAGATAATTACAGGAATCAGGATAATGATTTGTCAGATAATGATCAGCCATAGAGAGGCTCAGCCTCACACTGGGTAGAGATGGGAGATGGACAACTAGGGAGGTGGACTGTATGGAACAGATTTCCTGGCACATCAGACGCATGGGAGAATAATTCTTTGTGGACAGTGGTGCACAGTGCAACCTAAAGCCATCAGAGCACATGGGGGAAGAATCCGTCTGGATTTCTGGAGAGACAGGATTATCCAGCTCCTGAAGTGAGACTAACAGGGAACAAGGGGCAGAAGCATTCTACTGTGGACTAGCTCAGATTCCCTGGGTATCCTTGTCCTCAAAAGAGGACACCACAAGGACTGAAAAGTGTACCAGTGAGCCTTTGGTGTAGACACCATGAAGATTAAAGGGCTGTTTATCTCACCCAGGCTTGATCCTTCTGTGGTGGGGTTGCTGCATGTCAAAGAACAGAAATGCTACTGCTGCCATGATGGTGCACTGGTGGCAATACTGCACCATCCAAGACCTTCTGGTTCCCCTCTATGAGTTGATTCACCAACTGGAGATTGAAGGAGTCATCAGCAAGACTTAGTCACCCCGTAATAGTCCCATATAGCCAGTACAAAAGTCTGAAGGAGGGTGGAGGCTCCCAATGAACTATTGTGAGCTGAACAAACCACTCTACCGTGGAGTGGTGCTATACCAGACCAATTAAACCTCCAGTACACCACACCTGTTGTAATCAATGCTCTTTTCTCTAGTCCTTTGGCAGCCTGTAGGCCACAGTTTACTTCCATGGGAAAGGGTGTCCAAAACCTGAAACTGACTGCCCCACAGGTGGAAACACAGTCCAACCATTTGTTGTGGATTGATATAGAGTGCCCTGGAACAGGGTGAAGCTGCCCAACATTTGCAATATGTTGATGACATAATGTAGGACAATACAGTGAGGGAAGTATTTGTGAAAGAGATATTTAGACCCCACCTGCAGAGCTTCCTCCAGCTCTGGGGTCCCAGCACAGGAAGGACATGGACTTGTTGGAGTCAGTCCAGAGGAGGGACACCAAGGTGATTACAGGGATGAAGCACCTCTGCTATGAGGAAAGGCTGAGAGAACTGGGATTGTTCAGCCTGGAAAAGAGAGGGGTTTGGGGTGACCTAATTGTAGCCTTGCAGTACCTGAAGGCAACCCACAGGAATGATGGAGACTATTTACAAGGGCCTGGAGTGACAGTACGTAGGGGAATGGCTTCAAACTGCAAAACGTAGGTTTAGATTAGATATAAGGAGAAATTCTTTACTATGAGGTGAGGCAGTAGCACCCAGAGGTTGCCCGGAAAAGCTGTGATGTCCCATCCCTGGAAGTGTCCAAGGCCAGGCTGGATGGGGTTTGGAGAAATCTGCTCTAGCAGAAGGTGTCCCTGCCCATGGCAGGGGTTGGAACTGAATGATCTTTCAGGTCCCTTCAAACCCAGGCTATTCTAAGATTCTATGATTAATATTTCCCCTTAAAGCTGCATTTGCCCGAAACAAAACAAGGTCAAAGGACTTCCGCATGACACCTAGCTATAGGAAATAAAAATGCATATAGACCTTACCACATCCTAATGCATGCCATTAATATATTAATAGACACGTCACCACCAGTTAACAGAAAGAAAACACAGCCACGGTGAGTTGCTGCAAGTAGACCCTCTGTCAGAGAGAACCTGGAGAAAATTAAGGTCAGCCTTTAGAGTTTTGGAGCCTGGGTAAGAGGATCCAAGTCCCACTACACCCTATCTGAAAGATAGGATAGATAGGATAGAAAGTAGGATACAAAGTGGTTCAAGTTGCTTCAGAAGTTGCTGCTAGAGAAGCACAGCTATTCTTAGCAAAACAAATACTTGTGCTGTGCTGGATGATCAAACGAACTGTCCAGAAGACAGATTTCAGAACATTGCCCAAGAAAGTGACTCACACCAAAAAGGTCCCAGCATATATTCATTTACCAGAAAGTGAGAAGTGTTATACTGTTTGGTAGAGTCCCATCACACTTTGGAAATTCACTGAAATAGAAAGCTGCTGTATAGAGTCTCGCACAAGCACAGAAACCAAAGGAAAAGACAAATCAAGTCAGTTTATAGAAGTGAAAAGCTACACTGCTGCTTTTAGGTATCACTGAATAAGAAAGGTGGCCAGAGCTCTCCCTCTGCAGAGACTCACAGGTCCAAATGGCACCACAGGAGTAAATATGTCTGGACTGATGTGTTGTAACAGGACAGTCCTGTCTGAGAGAAACCTGTTGTGAACATCTGCCACACAGATCCTCATGTGACTGAGAACTGTGCCACCACTGAACATCAACACAAGCAATAGGTAGACCAGTGTACTAGAATTGAACAGGCTCATAAGGACCTGGGCTGGGTGACCTAATCATAGCTTAGTGCTCCCAAGAAACATCAGGATGTCTAAAAAGAGACAACATGCAGAAAGTCTCACAGTATTTATGACTGCAAAACATGTTGCCATGATCAAGCAAGGAAACACTTCTCTGACACCAAATCAGGAAGGTCTGACAAATCGAATATATCACACCATGAAACATGCCAATACAAACATCACATGCTTTCTGTGGTGGAGGAGACTACTGAATGGTTAAAAACATGCCCCGTAACCAATACTACCACCCAAAATACCTTGTCATCATACTTTTATGATGACAAAATACCCCAGAAAGAAATTAATTGGGCAATATTAAACTACTTCATAGATATCCAGGTCAAGAAACACAACATTGACTGGGCATATCACATTCCATATCATGCACCAGCCCCCAGGAAGAATGAACAAGGCAAAAAAAATTAAAAAAATAAAATATGGGTTATGTCTTCTTTGGGGAAAAGCAAAGACCTCCATGGCATAGATTTTTTTTTTCTCAAGGACACAGTGGTTAATAAAGGCAGATGAAGTAATTTAACCTCAAAGGAAAAGAATCCATGATTCAAGTTGTCATTATAGCTGTATTTTGTTGAAAAGTACCAGAGGAAGAACCATCCAAACCAGTAAAAATGAGCCTTGTAGGGAACCTGCTAAGTGCAGCAGTGATGCAACATGAGCTGGCTTCTGCGTCCTGTAATTCTCCTCTCGCCTCTCAAGTGACAACCTCAACAGAGACTGCAACACATAGATTTTTTTTCTTTCCCCATCCCACTGGAGCTGTTGGACAATGGTGGCATGAGGAAGAGACTAGTGACTGCTTAGTTACTCTTTTCTTCATACCACAATAGCTAGGTTTTTGGTTTTTTTTCAAGTCAGATTCCTGATATCTTCATTCAAAGTTTATCTGATCAGAGGACGCTTGAATAACTTTTGTTTGTTCTAGAAATCATGACTTTGGACAAAGGGAAAGTTGCACACACTAAAATACCCGTTACTTTCTGTGTTTAATCTTTAGCACTAACTTAATAATAAGTCTCACACATATACATTTATATAGAGTTTTCACACAATCAAACAGTTTTTGGTTCTTACAGCTCACATCTTCTTGCTGACCTTAACATATGAGAAAAAAACCATTCAAATACAAAAATCTGTATGCTACCAATACTGGTGAAACACAAATTAATCTTAAAATCCCTTGCAAAAATCTGCTACTAAGAAAGAAATTGTAAGATTACCATGGGGCAAATAAACATCTAGGTAATCTTTATTTCATTTTGCCTCCCACTGAAGGTGTCTGGGACATATATTTCCTTCTCACTTTCTCATCTTCTTTTTTACTCCCTTCTGTTTCTTCTAAATTATTTCTATCCTTCATGTATGCCTCAAAACATTTTCCAGAAAACTTGCCTTAATTTCAAAACCTGACCACAGCTCCAACAGTTATTCCTGTAAGTCCCCATTAAGCAACCCTGTAATTAATCATCTCTTTCCTTGAGGGTTGCTGTCCCTCAGCATAAATCAGAGAATGTGTTTTTTTCTTGTTAAAGTAAACATTTCTTTTTTTTCCTTATGAAAGAAAACATTTGGGATTTCTTTTATTATAATAGAAAATATTTTGACTCCCCATTACTTTGTGAGGGCAAAGTAGGGACACTGAAGGCACCATATTTTCATCCTCATAGCTGAAATTTTTTATTTTGCTACACTAATATTTAAAGATCTGGTTTTTAATAAGTACATATTTCTGTGACAACATAGCTTATTAGGAGGTTGAACATTTCATGCCATGTAAATATTTGGAGATCCTTCCCCTTTGGCTCAGAACAAAAACTGAAACATTTTTCTCTGACAGAGGAAACGAAAGGCTCCCCACAAAGCTTTTGCCCTGATTCTTGAAGCCTGTCCCATTTTCTGCAAGGATGAAAGCTCTCTCTGTTTTGAGGATAGTTAGCATGACCTGGGCCACAAGCACTGAAGGAGCCGCTGGATTAACCAGCACCCCTCCAAGCTGATGGGGATAAAATTGGGTAGGTTTCCTATAAACAATTCTCTTCCCTTCTAGCAGTTTGTACTTTATTCCTTCAGGAGCTCTGCTAACTTTTGGTGTGTAATTGGTTCTGACTCGAATAGAGCACAGACATATACAGACTAAACTTCAGCCAAATTAAAGCAGACTGATCCATTATCCTGAGATGCAGCAGCAGGAGGATCAAATGGTAAGAGTTTTCTAAGGATTACACAGAGTTTTAAAGACTAATCAGGTAATGCAAAAAATGTAATGCATAAAATTCAAAATAACTTAGTAAACCACAAAAAGCTAATGCCAAGGGAATCCTAAAAAAGTCTACGTCAAACTGGAGTCATAGCCCCATTATATTCTTTCATGGTAGCATACTACATACGTAATCTGCTGGTCTTTAATTGCACACTGACAACCTATTTCAACAGAAAGGAGAAATGAAGTGGCTTGGGAGTCTCACCCCAAACTTCAGTTACCCACATCTTACATCCATATCACAGTTGTCCTGGTGAGGACACCTCAAAGCACAAGTTTGACACAGACTGAAGGGTCACAAGTGAAGACAGAGAGAAATGAGTACACACCTGTGAAGGTTTAGGACCATAAGTCACAAGCCTGAGAAGCCTTAGATGCCTACTCAGCAACACATCTTTCAGCACAGCCTGGTATTATCTATATTTACATAGTTCTGTCTCAAAGAAGAAATTTCCATCATTTTTTAGAATTTTCACTAGTGAGAACACAGCCCTAAGAAAAGACATGTCAACAAACTAGGAAGACAGAGCAGAAAAAAATTGCATATTTTCTTTTCTGTGCAGGATTTGAAGCATCATGGGTCTCTGGAAAGGGACTGAATGGCAGCTGCAACTGGAAGGAATATGAAAAATTCTTTCCTATCATGTAATCCCAGCCCAATTAAACTTCAAATTAATTATCAGTTCTCAGAGTAGACATGGAAATAAGATACTGGATTTTTTACACTAACCTTTGAGAACAAATTCAGTCACACATATGATTTACATTCCATAGTCCTTATTCGTATAACAAAGACTAACCAGTGCTCTGTTCATAATAAAGTGGCTCCTTATTCTCTATTTCATATTTATTTTGCCAGATGATCAGAAAACATTAAATGCAGGTAATTCAACTTCACTTTCCAGAATTTGAAATTCTCACCATAACCTCGGTCAGCCCACTCCAGTTAAAAAAACCACACTGGGATTACACTTACGATTTTGTAAAAAAAAAAAAACACCACAGTAGGAAAATTTTGGTCTAATAATTCACTCTTAAATTGCCATATTTTGCTAAGCAAAGATCTATGTACGCTAATGTTTTATTTAGTGGTTATAACCAAGCAAAGAAAAATAAAACAGATCATCAAAACAAGAGTTCTTGGGGCAAGATATTAACAAAAGATTTTGTAATTCTTTTGAAGAAATAACTCTTCTTCTACTACCAGCCATTATATTAACATATGTCCAATCCAACTACAACATAATCAACAAAACTACTTGGTTTCCCCTGGGATTAGTTTTCCTACCCAAACGCCAGTCAGTGAAAACCTGAGCAGCTGCACTTATCGGTCCTTGATGCCCTCCCTCTTTCCAGCAGGTAAGGCATGATTTGTGGCAAGAACGGATCTTTCCATCTCCTCAACCAGTTTAGTTGGACCTCAAGAATTGTGGCACAGCAAAAACCCTGTGCAATTTTGCTGCCTTTTTAACAGCTGAATATATTTATGTCATTCTGGAGAAAGACTGAACAGATACTGTCCTGAAAATAAAGTGCACCTGTTAAGGCTGGCCCTACGTGCTAAATTTTCTTTTATCCACACAGGGAGTCATGGATTTCTTAAGAACCTGACAATTACATTGCCTGGAGGAGCCAGCAGTGGCATCTCAACAATTCTATTGCAGTTATCACTAATCAACTGTCTTGATAATAATAACAGAGGAGCAAAGAAAAACAACAAAGGACCACTGCAGATTGTAAGGGTTTCTTAAAGAAATGCAAATATTATCAGTCTCTAAAAATAATCTCAGTTAGGGGAATATATTTTCCATACATTGTGAAGACTGTTCTACTTAATTTATTAATGGTAATTATTATTAATTCTATTAATGAATTAGAATGATTTGAGTTGGAAGGGATTTTAAAGATCATCCAGTTTGAACTCCCTGGCATGGGCAGAGACTCTTCCACTGGACCAAATTGCTCAGAGCCCTGATTAAGAGTCAGATGCCCAAAGAGTACTTTATAGAGTGGGGTAAATAAAGAACAGCAGAAAATAACTTGAAACATGAAGAGCTTACCAAAATACTTAAGTATTAACAAATGCGTTTAACAAATTTTATTCTTTTTACCAATTGAAAAACATATTCGATTCCATAAAAGACTTTCACTGAGGATAGTTTTCAAGTGGAGGCATTCTAAGGAGGAAGAAGGAGAACAAACTTTGCCTCAGTGCTCAACAACAAGATCACCTAGACCGTTTATTTTTAATGAAAGTTCAGGGGAAGAAAGTACCAGCCATGGATGGGAATTGAGCCAGGGATCTTTTGAGGAAGTCTGACCTCAGGAAGTCTGACCTACAGCAACCATGGATTCAGATGAGCCACATTCAAGCACAGTAGAAAAATCCTCATTATCCTTACAAGGTGACTTTTATAATTTCAAAGATTGTGGAGATTAGGTAACATCCTGATCTAGCAATATAAAAACAAAGGATACAGTGATACAAATAATTCAACTTCTAAACTGTTGCATTTGGCACAGTGAGGGCAAAATCTCCATAAACACCTAAAGAAGGTTGGCATCTAATTCACTGTTAACTTTCAATTTCAATTTAACAAAAGCAGCATGTGTGTCAATAACACAAAGAAAAATTGTGACAAGTGACAAACTGCTGTTAATGCAATGTATGGGCCTAAAACAATAATGACAACTTAATCCAGTCTGTTCTACAGATCATACATTACCAAATTCACAGCTGATGAATCCCATATAGTTTCCATAAATGAAATGTTAACGTTTAGAAATAGACAATAAATTGAGATGTAAGTCTGCATTTAAGTTTACAGTATTCATATTTCACAGTATGAATTAATAAATGCAATTTTAAAGGAAAATTATTGATTAAAATAAGTGTTGTCTTGCAAATGGAAGGTTTAAGATAAATTTTATGGAACTGCAAAGAAGCAGAAGCTGACTGTAAAACATCTCACTGTAGGGTATTTAAAAATTTCAAGCAAGAAAGTTTCTCTGTTTCCCAGAGCTAAATGTAGAAGGCTGACTTTTAGAAATGTTAATAACACCCAATGGCATGCCCTCATCCTTATATATAAAATATGAGGATGACCAATTGTGATGGAAAGAACAAACACCAGCAGCCATCCTTTAAGAACACGGACCCTTCGGGACTCCACTCTTTCATCACTGTGATGAAATCTGCTTTTAAATCTGTCTCAGAGGAAAGATGATGAGATGCACATGTGCCGATGTGTGCTACAAATCCTGGCAAAGGCACTGAGTGTTGAGAGAAGCTGCCGACAAATTAATCTCCTTTGATATCCGTAGCTTTTTGAGATGATGGAGCTGGTACTATCCTGCACTAATCACCTTAAGGTCTCAAGACACTTACTTAAATCCTTAAGTTCATGTTCTCCCAAGAATTATTCTTCCACTAACTCACCTCCTTCTACATCACTCATGAAACCTTTAAGGAAATGGGGGTTTATGGATTTCAAATTAAAACGTCACATTTTATCACAAATTACAGCCCACAGTAGTTCCATGGTATATAACTGTAGAAAAGGCATCAGAGATTCCAGCAAGTTTCCTTTCAACTTCACTATCCTCATTTAGCCTCTAGTCTGCTAAACAAGAGAATGGAGGTAAACTTAGGGAACCAAATAGTGCAGAAGTTAGCACTTCATCCATATTCCATCTGTTTTAATCACTCTCAGACTACACAACACTGTCTAAATTACAGCAAAAAGATTAGATTAATTATTAGAGATACACTTTCCACAAAACAGTCTTGCTTGCACTCTAGTGTGGTAAGTCAAAACACTTCTAGCTTATATCTGGTACATGTAAACAACAACTGAAACACAAGTACTTTTTACAAGTACAATTACTCCCAAAAGAGGATGAATTTTTTTTCCTCCTGAAACCTTCCTGAATTTCAAACTTAGTCAAAATGTTGCTTTAAAGCAAGGATAGTGCTGACCCAGCATTTGAATATGATTCAGCATCTTCATACCATCAACAGCAAATGCACCACGTATTTCAGAGTACTGAAGGACAACAATATCATTGAACCAATTCCCAGGCAGAAGACTGGTCAACCAAAGACCCTTCCACATGGCTGGGCCTCACACTGCTGACAGGTTTGTATAAAAGAGTTTATAGCCAAGAGTGACACTGTATTCCACCCACAAGCAAAAAATAGTAAATAAATCCTTCTTACCTACTTCCAACTTGGAGGTATTCAAATTAACCTTACCTTATCAAAGGAAAAGGAGGCGTACTAAACAAAATGGAGTGCAAACAAGTTCTGAAATTATTTGGTTTATTTATCCTTCTCTACCTGCTATATATGCAAGACCAAACCTGGCTCAAACTACAATAACTCTCATTATTGTGTCCTTCTTTAACATGTAGAACAGGCGTTCTCAAATTCAAAGCTTAGCTATTCACTGAACAGAAGTGCTTATGTGCTTTAGCTCTTCCCTTTGACAAATTTCCCTTCCAAAAAAATGGAGAAGGACCACCAACCTAGAGCATCTCTCACCCATGTCTTCTATAAATGGATAAGCTGAAGCTGGAGAGCTTATGTCTGTACCTCTCTAATTTGGTGCCATAATTCTTTGCACAGTATTTCCTCACCATTGCTATTTACCATAGGAAAATTATATCATTGGCATGAACAGATGTCACTGCGAAATGTCACTGAAAAATTTAGTGGCAGTCATTACAGCTGTCATAGGACACTAAATAACTTTCTATTGATCCATTAAATGGCACAGCATTACACTGAACTATTATGCATTTACGAAACAAATTTTATCAGTCAAATCTTGATTTCAAAGTAAGTTTTATGCAGAGAAATCCTTGTGGCCATGTGGGATTTACTGCAAGACAGCAATGGAGCTAAAGCATCCTTAAGCAGAGTCCCACCTAGAGAAGGGAAAGCCTTTTGCTTCATCTCTCAGCTCAGCTGATTCCCCACTCCAGTAGCCATTTGGATTTTGTGAGTATGTCATGGGGCTAAAAAATGAAAGTTAAAAACGATCAAGCCACGGTACGGCGACTGCCTTGCGCTGGCGGCCCTGGCGACTGCTTTCTGCTCCGGGGCCGCCCGCCCCCCTGCCTGCATGGTTTTTTTTT
>VYZS01061091.1:40307-65436 GCA_013400695.1 Neodrepanis coruscans
TTTCAGCACTAAATCTCTCCTCGGGCTAAAAGGGAGGAAAGGGGCGGGGGGCGCGGTTTTGTAATCTTCTTGAGTTGTTTTCCTCAGTTGAAACCAGGCAGAGGTTCAAGGCTAAGGGGCCCTCAAGACCACGTGCTCCCTTCTAAATACCGTGGAGTCTCTTTGCCGGGCTCCGAGGGAGAGAGAGACAAGCACTACCTCCAGAGCGTCCTCACCCCAAACGCAGGCCCTGGAAAAAAAATTATTTATTTGTCTGTCTTGCACTTTATTTGTCGGGTTTTGGTGTTTGCGCAAAATAAACTGTGATTTTTGTGTGTTCTCTTCATTTTTGGGGTGTGTTTGTGACTTCTCTCAGAGTCTCTGCTCCAAAATCACTGAATTTGTGGTAAAACCACCACAGAATACAGCCTCAAGAAGTAGTAATTTTCAAAGTGAATGTACTTGGTTTACAAATTAATACTGTGGTTTACATCGTTTAAAGGTGCTGCAGATTCAGATTTGAGAGGTGCGTGGTTTTCCCCCGGTCATAAAACTTCCCTTAGTGTGACCAAAAACATTGTCAGCTTGATGCCTGGGGTGTTTTGCATATATTTGGGGGGGATTTAATTTAGCTGCATAGTTTGAAGCTTAAGCAAAGTTTGGCCTTGAATATTAGTATAGAGCAGAGGTTTTTGTTGCTAAAGTCTCCCAAAAGGACAATCTCAGGCATAACATCATATCTCCATTTTCTGTATCTGTTTTGCTCAAACAACATTTGACCACTGTACCTGAGCCAGGCATTTGTATTCTAGATAAAGGAATGGATGTGTGGTTCCCACTGTAGACACAGCAAAAGGCTGATGCAGGGTTGGTGCAAAACACCTCAGGCATCTCTGTAGCAGGGTCTTTCTTCTCTGGAAGACCACAGTACTTGTTTGGGCTGCAAGGCCATCAGGTGAGAAAGGAAAGGTCTTAAGGAAAGTAAGTTGCAGGCAGGATCTTGAGGTCTGAGATACTGCTGCTTTAGCATCTCCCAAACATCAATTATCCTCCCTACAGAACCATAAACCATTTTTCTTTACAAAGATTAAAAAAACAGTCATTTACAAAGTTAACATATCATCTGCTTCTCAGTGTTGATGCAGCACTGCCTGGTAGTCTTTGGTTTTGCTTGTTTGCTTGTTTTGCTCATGTTTAAAGTGAAATATATTTAAATTTATTGATTTTTTTTATTTTTTTTCTATGACCAATAATAGGAACTGCACATGCAGTGCAAAGGAAGCTTCATTTCCAGTCTCATTTCTAAGCTATGACATTTCAAAAATTACTGTTTCAATTAATTATGCTGTACTTGAGTTGGGCATTCAAATAAATGTAATATAATGAAATGCTGGGTTACTCATTCTGTTAACCTCATTAGCACGAGATTAATGTAGTGATAAATAGATTGAACTGTCTTTAACTGATGACAAACTGAAAATGGAGCACTAAAGAACTCCCATCACTAATTTAAATAATAAACTGATTTCCATTTTCTAATGCATTTAAGGTGATTTGAAAGCTGTATCTAGCCTTCAGTTAAAACAAACTGCATTTCTCTTGGCTGTTTTAAAATACAATTGTATGTTTTCTTACTGTCAAGTGAATGGCATTATATTTACCTCTTATCTACAGTCATTAGTCTCCTTTGATGCCGTAAGGGGTATGCTTAAGGTTTGAGAATTCACTATAGCTGGGTGGCTGAGTAACTTAGAATATTAAGGGTAGAAAACAGCCTGTCCTTCACATGTTTGCATTCTTCTGTAGAGATAAAGAGGTAGCTAGACCAAAACATAAGACCTGGGGGGAACAAACAGGGGGTGGGGATAGGCAATAAGAGACCATTCCGTTGGATGTTTTGGGGGCATAGTAGTAAGATGGGGTTTAGTTGGATAGATGAAAGGGGTGGGCACTAGAGGTTATAAAATTGGAGAGATTGTTATGAATTTCCTCTTTTGGATCATTGGGCATCGAGAGTAAAGCTGTTCTCTCCCTTCACTGCGAGTCCTGTCTCACTTCTTATCTCGGCCGGGCCGAGGCCTGCCTGACGGCAACACTTTGATATCATATATAAACTACACACAATGAATGAGTTCTCTGAAATGGTGCAATGTGATGAAGGAGGATTATTATCCACAACTTTACTTGTAGACAGAAGAGAAACCTGTAATTCTGATCAACAAACACTAAAAAAGAAAAAAGCTTCTGCAATCAAGTGACAAGAATAGTCCACGGTGAAATCCATGTGTTATTCTGAATTCAGTGATAAATACCACAGTTCAATGTTGATTTACACTAAAACACTGCCTGGCACTACTAATAAAGAATATAAAGTTATGCTACAGAGCCAGGGATGAAGACAACTAGAACCAGACCACAAATGCAAAACCTTTTCTTCAAGGTAAATTCCCCTATTAAGTACCTTCTAATATGGAATACATGTGACCGTCACATCAATGGTTTAGTCTCATTGCATTTTTCTTGTACAACATCAGTAATTTTGGTCTTCACTGTTTATTCCTTAATTCTTTACACATTTTCCTGTGTCTGGTTTGATAAATATCTGATCCTGTTTGTAGTGTGAGATGGCGCCTCAAACTAAATAATGAAATAAAACATCAGTTGCATGAGATTAAAAATCTTGTTTGGAAGAACCTCAGGGGATTTGTGGAAGTGGGGTAATCCTTAGGTGTACAAATAAATAGCTGCTAATCACCAATGAAGCTTTAATGTAAGGATATAAAGATCTTCTTTTTTCTTCTCAAATTTATGTAGATGAGCTTGGTGCTTTGACAACTCCCCTGCTTGTACAAGGCCTGTCTTCACACTTTAAGCTGGCCCCAAGATGCCACTTACAGCCCTCCAAGCAACAGGGTCAGATGTCCTAATTATTAGTTCCATTAAATCCTATTAAGTTCTTTCAAGAGATCTGGATCCTTGCCAGGAATGCAATCTGCAACTTCAGTCCCTCAACTTCCCAAAGTAAAAGTGGATTTGGACTGAGCTTACATCACGAAGCAAAAGGCTGTTTTGTTTTGTTTTTTTTTCATTTTGAAATCATTATAGCCCTTGCATTTAAGGGCCAAACCTGAGACTGTGACAACTGATTCAGGGATAATCAGGCTGAGAAAACGATTGATTCTGCCAATATATACATGAACCAAAATAAGCCAGACTCCTTTGTAGGTTTAAAGGCTTTTTTAAAGATTTCTGAAGTAGGAATCCAGGGTGAGGGGAGAAATAAAGCCACTATAATTGAATGTATCTCTTAAACACTCTAAACCGCAAAAGGTGAAAAAAACATATAGCCACAGATGTATCTGTTTCACAGAAATGACAGAAATCCTCCTTTTTAGACTTTAGTACGCTAATCCCAGAGCTGAAAGGTCAAATTGCTGCATAAAAGAAGACAGCCTTAAATTCCCTGCAAAGACTAAATCATTCTATATCAATTTGCACAGAATTGTAACATTGGAAAATAATTAAATGGCTGACGATGTTGATTTAATCAGTCCCAGTTAAACAGACCCAAGGGAAATGAGTCTTCAAAGTCCAGATGGATATAGTATCCTATCCATAAGGATTTAATTTATTAATTATGATTAAGGCTGACTTGGTAAGTCTGAATGGCAAAAAAATATCATGTTTTTCTATATGGTGAACTTCAGAAAGATGTAGGCATTTTATCAGGACACTAAAAAAAACCCAAAAAAACCAATCAACAAATTCCTCACCTGTGATGTTGGTTGCAGAGGAAGTAACAGTTTCATGGAGGTGATTAAACTAGAATAAGGTGACCGTGTCTTACCATAGAAAACAAAGGATTCCTGCTGGAGCCAGTGCTAAGAATTATAAACTTGTTTTTCCCCAATGATACAAAACATGGGGGACAAAATGCAATGGAATTGGAGCTTGGTTAATAATTCTACCCTTGCATTTGCTACAGCTATCTCACTCATGAAAATAAAATCTACATGGCTTCAGGTGCCAGGAGAGTAACCATTTTCATAGTTGAACACATTTCTCTGTCTAGAAGAAGAAAGATCCTAAAAAGGAGCTGCCAGAGCAACATCTTATTTCTCTTTTTTTGATGTCTGAGTGTTTTGATGGAGCCTATTCACCACTGAATGAATGATGCACTTGGTTTTTTTTGTGCCAAATCCAATTTTAAGCCTCCATTAAAGTGCTACTGCATACCTCATGGAACAGCAAAACACATTAATAGCAGCAATTAAAAGGGCTAAATGCTATTTATGCCTGACTTCTGTTCCCCATCAATACGATAGTTGCCAGAAAACACCAAGAGTAGTCTAAATACAAGTATTATGATTCCATAGGTGTATGGCATTTGTAAAGGATTTTACTGTTATGATGTTTCTAAACCATGATAATAGTAATTCATGATTGCATAATGCACTGAAAGAGATGTTTTTCTGGCCTCAGGTAGTATATTATGTGCAGGAGTTGGAGGGGGCAGTAAAAAGGAGGGGGGAAATATCTGAGTCAATACATCCGTATAGAAAAAGTTTTTCCTTTCATCCACAGATAAAGACTGACCACGAATTAGAGTACAAATTTCACAACTGATATACTAGAAATGCTGTAATCCGACACTGAGAAACTCTGCATATAAATACAAGACCTAAAATTTCCTCCCTTTTAATTATCATTCCATTTTCCTGTATTATTTTGGAGGAGAGGAGTAGAAGACAGAAGAAAATATCCATCATTCCTTAAATTACTATGTACACTTTAAGGCATAAACACTATAATAAACATACATTAAGCACTTCCACCATTCTCTTTACAGCATCCTTACAGAACTTGCTCAACTCAATCAAGGAATCTCAAGGTCACATAAAGATTTTCTGTAAAAGTCGACACCTTCTCAGAGATCACATACTATGACAAAGAAATCCAAACTGCTCTCTATTTTGCCCAATCCCATTATTAAAACATGCAAGCCAATTAAAATAGAACTAATAAGAATTTCTCATTAAAAATCCCCCTTATCTGATTTTCTTTTTTCAAGTTCCGTATAAACTGAAATCATTTTTATAGGAGCCCTGCTATTTGCTGAAATGTAAGTAGCTCAGATGCAAAATAAAAAGATTAGTAGATACTCCTACTTCATATCTTAGCTTTACTCCTTTCCTACATTGCTTCTGAACAAATTAAGTAGTACATTTTGTATTTGTATCTGATTTACCATACCCTTGTTCTAGCAGAACCCATGCTCAGAGCCAGATGACAGACTATCCTCCTGAGCACCTAAAAACCTTAAGAAAAGGAACACTTCATAAAGAGAAGAAATTTGAAAACAGAATTAAAATAAATGTTGCTATGTTGGACTATATGGTTTTTAGTCACATAATACCTTTCAAAAAAAATGTACATGCCAGTATATTTTAAAACCTAAGACAAATACAGAACGTTTGTATGCAATTTTTA
Organism: Neodrepanis coruscans; assembly: GCA_013400695.1. Lineage (NCBI taxonomy): Eukaryota > Metazoa > Chordata > Aves > Passeriformes > Philepittidae > Neodrepanis > Neodrepanis coruscans. The sequence continues at coordinate 45,777 of VYZS01061091.1, forward strand.
AGTGCCTGATTCTATTTAGCACTGCATTTAAAATAAAACACGGAAACAGAAAAGACAGTTGTGTTTCACTAAAAAGTACATCTAAGAAATACATTTCATATTCATTTTTTTTTTCCCTAAATAGATATAAAACAGTCTGGCAAACAACTAAAATGCATCTATTTTGATTACATTTGTTGTAGTAGTTGTGTTACTACACGTTGAATTAAAATCTCCACACTTAAATGGATTCATTTAGGTTAGCCACCAGGAAGATATTCACGTACCACTAAAGAACAGGTTAGAGCCAGTTAGAACAAGCTTACATGACTTGTACCAAGTGCATAACTTTGTTAACGGGATTGTTAAAATCTCTCAAGAAGCTGAAGACCAGTAATTTCCCCATGGAAGATCTTAATAAAGAACAATACAATCATCAAAACCTCTGTACTTGTAACTATACACAGTCACAGCCAAAAAACTCTGAAAGAGAGGCACTGGAGGAATTCAAGGTAATAGCATTAACATTTCCCTTTTCCAATTCCAGTACTTTAAACATTCATTGAATTTTCCATTAATTTTCAGGCTGCAATGGAGTCACCCCTCACTGCAGGTGCAACTTAACCTTTGTGTTTGTCAGGAGGAATCCAGCAGTTCACAAACTTAGCTAGGTCTGCTTGACACCATCCTCACCTGGGATGGGCCCAACTTTGACATTCTTGACATCTAATCTGGGCTTCTATGGTAAATAGAAGCCTGGTTCTAAAACAATATATACACTTAAAATTATGCTATTTGTATAGCCAAATAAATTTTTAGACTTGGGGAATCAATTGTTCCAATATGAATTTTTCACAGCAAAGAGCAGAAAAATCTTCATAACAATATTTTCTGTCTTCAAACAGATTTTGTACTCTACTACTATACTAAGACATAGCAGTATTTTTAGGAAAGAAGGAATATTTGCAATTAACCACTGATGCTGAGAGAACATGAATTATTATTTGGACAGCTTGACCTCATTAGTTGCCACACAAAAACTATATTACTTCAGCATAAATATTTGCATGAGTTTTTGCAACTCTTTCCCAATTCTGGCTGATGAGAAATCTGTGTTTATAGCCCTTCTGTTGTTTTCCTGCTTTCCAAATTGCATATTCCCTGTATCATAGCTATGGTATGTGTTTAATCTTTAAATTGCATAGGTTTTTTTACATGCTCACAGATGAATGCTGTCATGAATCACCAGATATTACCTTGTTAAGAAGGACTGCCTACTAAAATGTTGGAATAAATAAAATTAATATTTTTGAAATCTTGCTATGTGAAACCAATATCAAAATATCAGACATTGTGGAGGAAAAATTCCAAAAGGGTTTAGAACACAGATTATCATAAAAAGATCCCATGAAAGAGCCAATAAATTGAATAAATTTCAATAAATTGAAACTGGTCCTCACTGGATACTCATGAAAATACGCCTGGCACACTCTAAATACTGCTATTATCCTTGATTTAAAAGGTATTAATATTTGTGTATTTCCCTTTTCATCCACAGAGAACAGCCTGGTGAACTGAAAGGGTTGCACTGGCATCATTTTAGAAGTACTTGCTCTGTCTCCCAGATGTATCAATACGTTTCTGCTTTCACACATTTCATAACCAAACAGTAGGTTCAGTTAAAAGCCCTCCAGGCTCTTCAGCCTTGTTTCTAGGTAACTCTTAAAAAAAGAAAGAAAGAAAAAGAAACTGGAATGTGACAGAAACGTCGATGGAAGTAAATTAATGCAAGGCAACCATATGAGTCGAGAGAAAATGCCTAATTTGCAAAGGTTTGAGGGCTCTGTTTGTCTACATAATTCCAAATGTTAACAAAGCAGTACATTGAAGCACAGATGTTTTGCAAGAATTATTTCTAACTAAAGGAATTTATTCAATCATCACTTAGAATCTGCCCAATAAGTCTCGATCCTCCAACTTTATGTCAAATATTCAGTTCGTACTTGGAGTAGCTGACTTTAAAGCCCAACCATTGCACCGCCTTACAACACAACTACTAAATTACAGCTTGTTCAGTCATTTTGCATACACTCTTACATTTATTATGTTGGTCTAGCTTGCCTCATGATACAACTATTGAAAGGAAATTCTAGGACGTTCCCATAAGGCTGAGAGAACTTATATAAACACATACATGGAAAGTTCGAGAAAAAGTATTTTCAGATTATTCTGAAGCAAAAACAGTAGCAGATTTAACAATGTTCTGTCTTCCTCCATTTATCTGAAATATTTTATGGGACTTGACTGTAATACCCCAGCCCCAAAGACACACCCTTAGAAGAGCATACCACTAATTTTTAATAGGATTAATTAAATGGGTTACCTAACCACTACTCCTATTTAAAATATGTATTTAATTAGTGTTGGGTTTTCCCTATTGTTTATCTTAATAGCTTTATAGTGCACAAATGGCCTCTGTCACTGCTGAGCACAGACTGTGCTGCAGTAGAAGGAGGCAAGCAGCACAGCCAGTTTGGCAGAAACCCACTGGAAGAGCCACGGAAGTCCAGATGATTCCCTCTGCCCGAACAGTAATCAGGGGACAAGTCTCCAGATGTACACCTGATAGTAAGGGTAGTTTTCTGGAAATGAGGAGAAAAAGAAAAGAAAAACAATATTAAAAACCCCTGCAGCTGTAAAAAAGGGAAGAAAATCCAGAGTTTTTCCTTGGTTTAAATCCTGTCAGAATCAATCATTTGCGAGACTTGGCTGTAAAAAATCTGCTTATGCACATTTTAAATAAAGCATTATATTTTACCCAAATACTGGTGCTTCTGAGTACAAACCATGATGGTAAAGATGTAAAAGGCCTGGTGTCTGAAGAAACAGAAAGATAAGCAGACTGTTTTCCAGCTATTTATAGTCAGATAATTCTACTGGAAGTGTTCACTGATGCATCATTTTCTTTCCTGTGTCTGCACATAGGTCAGTAAACAGTGTAGGATATTTGGGTCTGGGTGCCTAATTCCTGTTGATTTCAGCAGAGGACCTTCTAAAGTCCTTCTAAAAGTGGCATTACTTTTTTATTTCATATGTCTTAAAATGATCATACCTGCAAAATCTACCTCACAAACGTGCAACATGAGCAATCAAATTTCACCTTTCTTTTTAAGAAGTTATTACTCTTCCTTTTTAAGATGCAAAATATTTCAGCAGTTCGGAAAGATAAACCCATCAGAGACACTTGTGACTTTGTTCAATCAAACCTAATTTCAAAGACATCTTTTATTTTATTTTCTTGCATAATTTTATTAAAAGGTCTAATTTTTAACAACTAATTCACTGAGTAACACTCAAGATGTTGTATTTAATCCTCCTAATTTTTTTATAAATTCTAACATCCTCTATTCCTACACATCAAAATCTTTCTCAGAAGATAAAAAATGATTCTTCAGTAGCATTTTTTTAATATATTGAAACATGAAACATTTTAAAAGAAAAGAACATTTAATATTAGCAGTAGTTTTCATGGTTTATATTCAGTACCTTCGTTTTCTTTTTTAAGTCCCAAAAGCTCATAATCATATACACTTCACACATTGCAGATTTATCACTATGATTCCATGTCCAAACAGAAAACCCAAAGACAGAGTGAGGGTACAGGTCTGGTTCTCTCTTTTATCTGTTTGAGGTTGGTTTCTTTGTTTATTTTCCAAAATATTACTCATTCACAAATTTCTAAAATTCTAATAAATGTACATATATCATTCAGACAAGAAACTTATAGACTGAACACTGATTGCTTAAACTTCATGATAATAACTCTGGATTATGGACAATTCTTAGCAATTAATATATTGTCAAAAACATAAATATGGAACTGAACTATTTGCCTGGCAAAATGACCTCTGATGGAGTGACTACATCAATAGACAAGAGAAGAGCTACAGATGGCATCTATCTGGACTTCTGTAAGAGCTCTGAGATAGCTCCCCACAACATCCTTTCCTCAACATTTGAGAAATGTAGGTTTGATGGGTGGGATGGTAAATGTAGGAAAAATTGGCTGGATGACCAAGCACAAAGAGTTACTGTCAATAGCTCAATGCCCAAGGGGAAACCACGAGTGCTGTCCTTCAAGGGCCTCTACTGGGACTATTCCTTGTTAAACCAGCCCTAGATGTTATCAAATTAGTTATTTCTAGCAATAAGTCATCATCACAATTGCCATTATTGAATTGAACCAGTAGCTGAACCCATCTTGGGGTTTCTGTACCATCTTTCTTGATTTTCCAAAGCCTCATCCTCCAACCTAAACCCATTATACTGTCATCTGTAGGTTTATATAATTTTTACCTGAGAGGCCCAAAGAAACTTCATAATTCTTGTTTTTAAAATGCAGCCAGAACTATGCTACTGGATCTTGAAAACTGTCTTGCTTCATATTTTGTCTCTTGTTATCCTGGCCTTGAAGGATAGCAGTTTTAATAACTTTTAAGCAGCAGAATATCAGAAATGCCAGCATTAGAAATATTTAAATTACACATTTGATATGCAATTCTTCACTTCCCATCAAATGTCTTCAAGCTTTTGTTGTCTACTTCAGCAAACAGGGTTATTCTAGTCACATTTTAAGGTATTTTCTTTGATGTGCAAATAAACGAAAAAGTTCAGATAAGAAAATCCAATATATTTTGTGTACTTCACATCAGCAAATCAAATAGATGAAGAGAGCTTATTTTGTACCAAAGGCAGAAAATGTCAAAAGGCATATTTAAATTTAAATGTAGTAATTGCAGGAAAATATGTGTTAATATGCTATTATAATAACAACGGGAGACCATAGATGAAAGGGTAAAAATAAATTTAAAATACCTCTTCTAGTTATAACCAAGCACAGAACACTGAAGCAATATATTTTTTATAGGTACAGAACCACAATACTTTAAGCAATCTCATATTTTTCTTGAGATTTTAGGTACTAAAAATAAAAATTCACAATGTCTGTAAAGATAATTAGGCCTACTAACAATGATTAATTAGTAGAAGACTTGCACTTTGAGCAGCCAAAATTAAGCTAAAGATTAAAAAGGTCTGGTGACCTATAAAAGTTACTTTTTTGTCCACACTTCAGCTATTCAGTTGGTCGATATTTAAGTTACAGAAACTACTTATAATTCTCAGTTTCCTTGGTCACAAAAATTGCTGCAAAGATGGAGGAGAAGAGGTGAGTAAACAATGACAATATGTGCCAGAATCATGAGATTCTGCTGGACATTGTCGTCTGTGAAGTTACTGTGTTATTAGTTTAACAGTTTAAGAGCAAAAGTCTCAGCACCAGAACTAATGTTTTCCTTTACAACCTTTTCAGGATGCAGGATTCAGCTCAGCTTGGAGCCTTCAGCTTTTTCTAGACAAGACAGTACAATCTCTATCAAGCCATTCATCTAAATCTCAGAAGAGCCGAGAATCACATCCTGGTGTTTCTCCAGTCTGCCCTCCTAATGGTGTCAACATCATGCATCACTTTTTTTTTTTTTTCTTTTCCCTTTCTGTTTTTCATCTGATGATGGGAAGCAGCACAACTACACAGAAGGCTGGAGCACCCGCATCTCCTACGGCTTTGTGTGACCACAGCTCCAGAAAGAGGTGCCTGTAATTGCAAGGATTAGTTACAAAAGGATGTTTTTAATATTAAAGATTATTAATGACTTAGAAGTCTTTAGTATTCTGTTTCATCTGTTGTATTAGTCATATTGATCCCAAATGTGTATTTCACTGATTGCTGCCTAATTATGCATAATTAATAAATCACTAAATTAATTAAACTCGTTTGATCCTGATTTGGTTAAGCTGTAATAACAAAGTGGCATTTCCTGTGACAGATGCCAGCTCAGCAAATGTAGAAGTAGTTCTTAGAGATCAGGATTCGTGCCAGTAAATTTCATTTTCTCCTCATGTTCATTTGTATGCAACTTGAATATAGAACTGCCACAGGAGAGCCACTTCTTAAATTTAGAGTGTTGGCCTTTCTCTAGCTGTACAGAATTTCTAAAGGGACAAAAAAAAAACCCCAAAACTTTTCTTTTGGGGTTTTTAAATATAAAGAGAATGAAAGATAATAAAGTACAGGATAATATAAGAAAGGTAAATAAACCTTTTTTTGCAACTGCTCCAAGACAGTATTTACCTGAATTTTCCAACAAGGTGAGACATAGACCAGTGTGTAGATACTGGGCTATATTCTGAATATCAGGTGAAAGGTATTACAGATCACGTAGTGCAAGTTAGAAATCCTAAATACGGCAAAATAATTCAAATAAATGTATCTCCCCAAGAGGTTCACACAGTTCTTGCATACAGCTGTGGTGATACTGTACAGTACTACTCCTGCATAGATGGAGGATTCTGAGACTCTCCACTGCCTTATATCTGACTGTGACTAAACAGTTTTTCTCTAAAAAACTGATCTGGATTTTTCCCATCACTGCTGAGGTAAGAAACTGTTGAAATAACTTGTATAAAGTGAAATTGATATTGATCATTCAATTTATATTTCTGGAAATTTTCATAGAAACTCACAGCTCGTATTGTGATTCTACACAGTTTCTATGTAGAATGTGTATTTTTGACATTTAGGAGCAGAACAGTGGAATGGGAACATCAATGTCCCAGCAAACATAAGGCCTTTGTTTGAATTCCTTCAGGTACAGGAGTAACTTGTTAAAGAACTTAAAAATCAACATCTGTCTCACAAAGCTGCATGGCAAACAGTGAAGATAAAACATCCTAAATAATGCTCAAAATAAATGTTTGTTCATGGAATTACTGATCTGAATTTCCTGTATTTACCCTTAAATGGCTGTTAATCAAAACTTTTATGGAAGGGAAAAAAAATTAATAAAGAAAAGAAAGCGTCTTTTCTGGAAAAAAAATATTTTAAGTTTTCCTAAAATAAACACAAAATTGCTACCCAAAATAAAGTCTGTTAAAAGTTGTCCATGAAAATCAGTCAAAATATGGCAAGATTGTATACCATCAATTGGTTTTAATGACTTATCTTCTTTTCATCCTTTAGGTTGAAATTGAATTTTCTTACATTCCTAGATGCCCAGAGTGTTTTCTGTATCTGATGGTCCTTATAGTGCTCATTTAGTTCTTCCAAAACTTCCACATTGGGGAAGGAAAACATCAGAAAAAGTGCCAGAAGTGCAGTAGGTTTTTTTACTAGTTTTTCTCCATACATTAATCTGTGGTACTTCAAAAGTCACCATGTATGTTTAAATCACCAATGGAGAACAGCAGTGATCCAGAGCCTGGTACACTCTAGCAGCTTCCAGTCGCTCCAATGCTTAGAGTAACAGATCTCTCTGTCACTCTTGGCCTTACTCATAGAATCATAAAATATCCTGAGTTGGAAGGGACCCACAAATATCAAAGTCCAACTCCTGGTCCTGCACAGGACAAACCAAGAATCCCATCATATACAGAACATTTTCCAAACATGTCTTGGGCTCTTTCAGGCTTGGAGCTGTGATCATTTCCCTGGGGAGCCAGTTCAATGCCCAATCACCCTGTGGGTGAAGAACCTTTTCCTGATATCGAACCTAAATTTCCCCTGAACAACTTCATGCTGTTCCCTTGGGTCCTGTCACTGTACTGAGATGAACAAAGATTTAGGTCTGAAACAATATCAACTTAATCTACAGATAGGTAAATTTGTACTGGCAACAGAAAGTTGAAAAGTGACTAAGATATTTTAAATACTTCAAAAGCAGGTATTGGAACTGTCAGGACTACCTATGACAAAAGTATAGAAGGCACACTCAGGAATTTTAAAGATATAAGTAGAGAAGTTATGTTTTCCTCCAAAATGATGGGGAGATTCCCAATTGTTTATTGAGGAAGGCAGAGTAAAGGAACTAGATTAATTTCCAGGCCTTTCATAAGGAAAATAAATTATTAAATCATGTTAATAAATTAAATCTGAAGTAACAACACTCACATAAGGGCTCTGAAAGAACTCACACAGTAGTTGCAAGACTAGAGATTAAGATGTTTAAGCTATTTCTGTGCCAGGGGACTACAAGGCTTGCCAGGGTAACCCTTGTCTACCCAAAGAGATTTTAAGGAGATTCCAGGAACTACGGATGAGTCTGATTTCCATCTCAGGAAAGAGTGGAAATCAAGATGGACAGCCTGCAATAAAGCTTATAGTAACTGGGTCTACATAAAGACAGCTTGTTTAGAAGGGGACAATCTGGCTTTCTGGGAAGGAAAATTCAGGCCCAGCAACCTGTCAGAGTTTTTGAGAGGGATAAATAGCCACATGGACATCCAGCAGACATAATGTATCTAGATTTTCAAGATGCCTTTAACAAGGTTTCTCAACACAAATCACCACAGAAACTGAAATGCTCTGAGTTGGGTTCCTTTCACAAATTAAAAAACTAATTAAGAGAGAGAAAAACAAAGGAAGAGCTCAATGCTTCTTTTTCAAGGCAAAGAGGAGTCAGTGCTGGGGCCGTCCAGGCATCGGTGCTATGATTGACTCATTTTTTCACCTCTCATGACCAAAAATGAAGTGCACTGTCAGATCTCCAAGTCTACTAACAATACTAAGACTTTTGAGCCACACAGATGCCATGACAATGGTGAGTGCCTCGTAAAGCTGATGTGTGAGCATCAGAAGACAGATGAGCTTCAGGGCAAACACATGCAAGTTTGCAAACAAAAGGCAAAGATGATCTGAAGGATATTGAACTCTGAACCAGCAGACAAGTCTGAATTCTGGAGTTAACACCAACAGTTCCAGAAATTTTTCAGTCACGATATAGTGGCAGATAAAGAAGCCAACAACCCTTTGGGCATCACTAGAAAGGGTATAGGGAAAAAAAAACCCAGAAGCCCACATTTCAGGCAGTTCTGATCTCCATGTCAAAACTCAGCATGAGCAGCTGCCTCATGCAGAAAAGCTAGAAAGGTCTGGAACATTGCATTCCAAAGACCAAAAAGCTGATCATAAGCCTACAAGAAAGATGAAGAAAGACTATTTACGACAGCATGTAGTGACAGGAAAAGGGGGAGTGGCTTCAAACTGAAAGAGAGTAGGTTTAGACTAAATATCAGGGAACAATTCTTCCCTGTGATGGTGATAAGGCACTTGCACAGGTTTCCTGGAGAAGCTGTGGATGCCTTGTCCCTGGAAATGTTCAAAGTCAGTTCAGATGGGGCTCTGAGCAACCTGGTATAGTGCAAAGTGGGTTGAAACGAGTCTTTTTATCTGAGGCCATTCTATGATTCCGTGTCTCAAAAACCATGAAACTACTGTACAGTATAAAGGCAAAATTGTTATAACCAAGTCCTGCAAGACTGAAAGTAAGGGTTATTTAATAGCAGATTTAAGAATTATTACAGAACAGGCTTCTGGGAGTTGCTTCTGTTAGGCTGCGAAACCAAGCTCTGCCAGTGGATTGAGAAAGAACTTGGTCAAATTCAAGGACCACGGATTCATTAATGGATATTAACTACAAGTTTCTTCTAGAAGTCCTGGCTCTGCTGTTATTAGATAGGGAACAGCGACTTGAGTACTCAAACCTGGCACTAAACATTAAGTTACTAGTCAAAACCCAAAAAACCATTTAAATTATTTAAATTCCTAGATATAAGACCAAATACCTTGACTGCTGAAAATGCCTACTCAGCAGTCGCACACAAGTAAAAAGCATCAAATGATTTATAGGATTCTTACCTCTTGGAATGGAATGGAGAGGGGGAAAAAAGGGGAAAAAAACCCCACATCATAAGAAAACCAGGCCAATCCACAGAAGAAGATAAAGATGGTTTGTTCAAATGCTTCATGTTCAAGTTGACAAAATTTTAAAACACGTTCATTTCAGCATATGGTAAACACATCCCACTTCCCTACAAAAAGCTGGCAATTCCATTGTTGGTTGGGATTTTTTGATAGACAACAACATAAACAATTAAATTTATAGAAGTATTTAAATTTCTCATATACTACCACTTTATTGAAGATTTAGATGCTTGATTTTCTCAGGCTTTTCCTATTTGTTTAAGACCTGGTACTCTCCTCCTGAACTTGGTCTGCTGTAAGACTTCCGCTTAGTTCCTTCACTAAGTGACACACCTAAAATTATTTGTCCCATCTAAATGAAAATAACAAACATTATAAGAAAATCTCTACCCCCAAAATAAAAAAAATATTATTCAGGCAGTTGATAAAAGCAGAAGTAACTGTTATCACTCTTAATAATTTACACCAGCCTTTCAATGATGTAAATTTTCAAATACTCTTTAAATACTTTAAATCACCCAAGACATCTTAAGTGACAATGATATAAGATTCCTTAGAATGAAATTATTTTTTTGACTGTATCTTAATACGATCTACATGAAGAGTAATGTTTTTCCTTCAAGTCATTCACTGGCAGGCTTCCTCTCCTTTTGCACAATGACATTTTAGTTTTGAACTGCAAAGCATATTCTGCTTTCCTCTGACACTTTCAAGCCCTCAGAAGTCCTTCCTTTCCCCTCAGACTAGAAAATGTATAAGCCCTAATAAAGAGAGACATTTGTTTCCTTTCATTAGAAGGAATGAAAAGAGCAGTACAGAACTGAATGTCTGTGGTAAGCATTAAATGAAAACCTGTGTCAGTGATGAAGATACACCAATTTATGCCTTGGGAATAATCAACTCTCAAAGGCAAGTAAGGAACAGGTAAAACCAGAGCAAAGTTTCTTTAGCGTGCAGCACACATCATGCCAATAAAATTAGTCCTATATGAATATCTGTGGATCCATAATCCCATCTTTCTCCTTTCATTTATTTTGATCTCTTGTTTTTTTTCTTATGGGCCTAACTTCTTAAAAAAAGAACAAAGTATAAAGCACAAAAAAGAACAGAAGTATCTGTCTAAGTCCTTCTGAAAATTCTTACATATCCAACTGAACAACAAGATGCCATCAAGCCAATTGAACATCCTTAACTCTCCCAATATCAGAGAAAACTACTGCAAAGTTGCAGAGAAATATCTGCCACAATAGTGTTCTGCAAATAAAACTCAGGTGAACATAAGCTGGTGTTGTGGAGTGAAGTTAAAACTGGTCTTTTTTTCCCTTTTCCCTCCACCCCTGGCGAGCGAGGGGCAGGGCTGCCTGTTCCAGGGTCCCGGCGGGGGGCAGGGCCGCCCTGTCCCCAGGCCATGATGGGTGGGGACGGGGTCGGTCCCCAGCATGGCTGCATGCCCTGCCTGCAGCGTTGGTGCAGGCATGACCCCTCTTGGGCCAGCGGGAGCGGCTGCCGCGGCCCGGTTTCACCTGCAGGGGTGCGGTGACCCCCTCCCCTCACTGTATTCGCACTGGGCGGCGTGGCCGTCCTTGGACGGATCTCGGTGCTGCCGCAGCCCCCGCGGCAGTGGTGGTGCGGGCGATGGCGGTGGGAGCGGCACCGGTGGCGGCAGCGTGGGCAGCACAGCTGACGGCGCGGGCGCGGCGGCAGCCGCCAGCACACAGCAGACTTGGAACAGGGAGCCGCCATTCAGCCAGCCCAGCACGGGTGGCNCAATAAAACAGTCCAATACTTTCATGAAGTATTTTCTGTCTCAGTATTAGAGACAAGAATATTAAGAACAGAGGCGAATAACTAATTCTGTTAATGTCTATGGATATAGGATCTTAGTAGTCCAAGAGTTTGGTTTGAACAGAGCTTTGGTAGCCCAATGGTAAACTCTGGAACTACTACCACAAAGTGTAGGACTTAGACAACATGTTGGTTAAGGTCTTTTAGAAAGCAGAAGGTGAACACATACTTAAAGTACATTCATTTAGAGTGTACATTCGTTTAGAGTGGGGTCTTTTTTCATAACTGCTCCACTTTCCATTCAGAGTGGGCATAAGGAATAATGTTAATTTGCAGCCACCTGCAACGGCTTGTAAACCACAATAGATAAGGAGATTGAATTATAATTATTTCTAGAGATAGCATAGCTATTATGTGCAAATGTTAAAAAAAAAAAAAAAGGTAGTTTTCAATGGGAGGAGATACTTGATAATGTCACATTTTGACATGAAATGTTTCTACCATCTCCATAAGAGTATTTTATTGTTGTCAAAAAGGCAAATATGTCACCATATAGGCATGTACAATAAAAGGAATAGGTAAATGTAGTACATTTGTCTCATATATGCCTGTCCTCATCTCTCACAATGCATCCTGACAGCTCTTATTAATGCAAAAAAGGACATAGAGCTAGGCTATGGAAACTCACAAAGGAATCCAACTGGTGCAGAAAGCTTATCACACTTTGAATTGTAGCTCCAGATGACAAAGCTTTAAAATTTCAGGATGAAAGTTTTCTTAAACTTTCATCTCTTTTTAATGTTCCTCCATAATTAAAGAACATGCAGGGGAACTGAATTTCAGTTCCAGACTGAAAGTTTTGACATAGAAATTACACTGATATATTAGGATACATTTTTCAAAGAAATATTTTGATTTAGACCCATCACAGGATTTTCTGAGGCAAAGAAAATTGGCCCACAGGTAGCCATAATTATGTTTTGAAAAACATATGAAGCAGTGTCAGGCAGGGGAGTTAGGTTGAATATTAGGAAAAGTTTCTTCCCCCAGAGGGTGTATGGACACTGGAACCAGGTCGCCAGGGAAGTGGTCACAGCTCCAAGGATGACAGAGCTCAAGAAGACCTTGGGAAAAGTTCTCAAGCACATGGTGGGATTCTTTGTGCGTCCTGTACAAGGCTGGGAATTGAACTTTGATGATTCTTGTGGGTTCCTTCCCACTCAGGATATTCCATGACTATGATTTCAGGAAAAGGAAAGAAATTATGACCTAATAATGCACTAATAAGTAAATGCCTACTAAAATACTGTTTATGTAATAAGAAATACTTTTGATCTGGAGCCATTACAGACTTTCAAACTGTGAGTGCATCCTTAGAAATGGAGACAAGTAAAAAAAATTATAAATGCTCAAGCAGGACAAAAATGAAGACTTCACGTAAAAAGAAAGGACTACAGGCTTGCAGCATACTCTTAATTAACCCCTACCCTTTTGAGCAAAAAGAATTTTTTAAATCAATCCAGGAAGATATTTTACCAGCTGAGAGTATTAGAAATGCATTTATTTACAAAAGAAGGCATTATAGAAGGTGTTCCCATCATCCATGAAAAGTTCTTAACATCAATAATCAACTACAGAAACTCCTTAGTCTTCACCACTCTGAATCTGACCGAAAATACAAGACTTGAAATTATCACCATGTGACTGTTGTTTAATCACACACAGTTTGCAAAAGGATTTAACCAAGTCTGATGAAAACAAACAACAAACAACTCATTACCATTTCATTTCATGAACACATTCTGTATTCAAAACTGACATCGTGTGTCCATGTGTGCACTTAAACAGGTCAGGTAATAAATAACTATACGGTTAAGGTACACAAAAAACAGACCTCAGCACATCCTTTCATAAATAAAAATTTGGAGATTGTCTTACTTGCAGTCTTTTTGGTGTTGAAAATGCAAGCACAAGCAAGAAACTCTCAATCCCAAAAAAAAACCCCAAACAGACAGACAAACAAACCTGAAAAAGCCCAAACCTAAACAGACTACTAAAATGCAGACAACTTCTAGAAGAGATTAAATACAACACTTGTCTCACTGACTAAAAGCGTGGACCCCAGCCTGTCACAGACCGGTTGCTGTTGATCTTGTTTTTAAGCACATTTCAAAAACATGGTCAACAATTAATATTTCGGTAGAAATGTGTTATTGTGAACAAGTAATTTAGCAGTAATTATTGAAACTGAAGTCAGACTCAGATCTTTAAATTTCCACCTATGAAGTTGTTCATAATCCCAAAATACTACCACATACTGGTATAATCAAACTTAAAATGTAAGGCTTTAACTTTGCTGGAATTAAGTTTTTCCCTGTAAATCTAATATGGAAGTTCACAAATATATATGCAAATGCTACTGCATAGATAACAGAAATGCCAGTGTCAGGTGCTTTTCAAAAGAGCTAAAAACAACAATACAAATTGTATTCTTTTAATTAAACCAGTAGTTTCAACTGAGAATTAGGTACCCTGTTGTATAACATGTTACTAGCTCTGACATTGAGTCACTTATTCCCTTTTTTTCCTCTCAGGCTGGCTGTCTACTGTGTAGAAGTAAATGAGCTTCTGATCACTGCTTTGGGGGTTTGTTTTTTTTTTCCTAGAATTATATATAATTAAACTATACAAAAGCTAAAGAAAAGCAACTAAGGAAGTACAAAGAAACTGCTTTGGGAACAGCATAGATTGTTAAAACAAAAAGACAAAGGTAATGTTGAATTCTACCTGAAAATGCACTTCATGACCAAGTCTGTCATAGTGCAAGTGTTAAGTTTTGGTAAGTTTTTTGACAGCACATTTAGTGATGACACAATCTGACAAATATAGACTGTCCACTGCTGCTAGGGGCAGTAATTTTTAACAGTCAGCTTTTTATATAAAAACTAGGTCAGACTGACCTGTGACAGTCTACTAGGAGTTCTTTGGAGGAAAGACATGTAACAGTGAAAAATTGTGGATGAATGCATTCTATAATTCAGTCATATTAGTTGTGTAGAAGCAACAGAAGATTCTTTGATGGAAAAAGTCTTAACTGTATTTAAAATACAGTGAAATGAAAGAAATAAACCTTATGAAGGTTTGAACCAGTTATCAATTTTGCTAGAAAATTTCACTGAATAAAAGATTAACCATAACTTCCAGAGGGACAGATTGGCTCACTCATGGCACACAGAGTAATCTCTACAACATTTCTATCAGTTCCTTGGAAAGCTTAATGAACAATTTCAAAACAGTTTAGTAAGAAAAGTCTCGAGTGAGAACAGAGTCATTTTGCCTTCAGCTTAAAAAAATTACATGTATGCAACATGTAGAAATATAGCCAGCATCAGTGTTTAAAACTAGTGTTTACAATGCCATACATGTTCCTTACAGATGTATTTATTTAATTGTTACTGTTGCATGTACACTAAAAGAATGTGTTAGTCAAAGCATTATCCTGCTTTTGATAAGAAAAAAATTAATCCTAGAATGGTTTATGTTGGAAGACAACTTAAAGACCATATAGTTCCAACTGCCTGCCACAGGCGGGACAACTTCTCACTAGTCCAGGTCACTCAGAGCCGCATCCAACCTGGCCTTGAACACTTCCAGAGATGGAGCATCCACAACTTCCGTGGGNATGGTTTATGTTGGAAGACAACTTAAAGACCATATAGTTCCAACTGCCTGCCACAGGCGGGACAACTTCTCACTAGTCCAGGTCACTCAGAGCCGCATCCAACCTGGCCTTGAACACTTCCAGAGATGGAGCATCCACAACTTCCGTGGGCAACCTGTTCCAGTGCCTCAGCACCCTTACAGGAAAGAATTTTTTCCTAATGTTTATTCTGAACATACTCTCTTTCAGTTAGAGCCCATTACTTGAGCACTGTCCTTTGGAGACAGAGAACCCACAGTTAATATGAAAAAAAACCAAACCACAAACTGACAAAACCAAAAAAAAAAAAAAAAAAACCCAACAAAACAAACTGAGCAAAATTAATCTTTCTGTTTTCTAAAGATTTCAAGTAGATATATGGGCATGAACAACAACAACAAAAAAAAAAAAAAACAAAAAAACAAAAAAACCCAGAAAAACACACAAAAACCCCAAAACAACAAAAAAACACAGAAAACAAACAGCTACACAACATGTCATGATATTCTAATTTAAACTTGTTTTGTGAGCAAAGTAAAACCCAGTTTCTGAACATGCAAATACTGTATTGAGAAAGATAACAGATACATTCTTGGACATTCATTCACTGGCTAAACCACGTGCATTGCAGCACCTTGAAGTTTGGGCACAGACTGAGGCTGCAGCTCATAGTCTGTGAGCTGCTGATCCATAGCACCACATCTAGAAGTCATCACTGATGTAGGAAGTGAAAGATGTTTAGGTTCTCAAAAATTAAGTCCTTTGGGAAGAGACTCCATTATCTCATTTTCAATGAAACTCTTTTTCAAGGGCAAGCACTGTCATTTGTATGGTCATACTATTTTTCTCCAATACACAAGGCCTCATCAGAAACATAGGTTAGATTCTTTCTAGTATTACATATCAAAGTAAGTTGTTATCCCAACAAAAATGAAATACCATTTTCCCAGATTTTTCTAATCCAAGTAAATATATGTAAACAATTCCAAAGAGGTTTTTAATAATTCTCTTGGTATATTTTCCTTGCTCTGAACCTGTAGTACCCTTCTGCTGTAGTACCCACCACCTACACAAATGTACTCCTCAGCTCTTTATCCACATTAATAATTTTTTAAGAAAAGTGCAGTTGCATAAGAATGCTCTACTCATTAAATTAACCATGTGATATTTTAATTATAATTTTCAAGAGAGAATGTCTTAACCTGTTCCCCAGCTTTGGATTTGCAACCCAGAATCACAAGCTGAAGCCTGTAGCTCCTATTTTAAATGAAAATGCCTTTAGAAACAATGTGAACAGAACATGTGGAACTACTCTTCCTACATTGGTTATTTAGGGCAGAATATAGTCAGAGAATCAATTCAATGTATATAAATATAAAGAACATGGCACTGCCATGACTTGCTTTTATAATGTTAATTTTTATAAATTGTTAAGTTTCAGGGATGAACATTTTCTTTCCTGGAACAGATTTTCTAAACCTTCTAATCCTTGCCAAACAGCCATATCACATTTATTTTTCAGGACACATACTATGGTTCCTGTATTTTGTGTTTAATTGTAGAATGGAAGTCAGAAAACAGCCTCTAAAGACATATCCATATCAAGTTATCTCTGGGAAACAGATAAGTATTGGAATTACTTGAAGGTAAAGCAGTCTTCTGCTAACGATTTACACTTGAATTAAATGTGACCTTAGAGCATTAGCAATAGCAGGTAGATTCTCACAAACCTTATTTATCTCAATACAGTTTGGTGCATTGTTTTATTTTTCTCCAGCTCAATTATTTGAACCAGTGCTTGGTTTCAAAAAGCAGAAAGTATTATTGAGAAAAGAAACACCCTCTTTTCAAAATTTTTTATCTTTTACACATTTTTTAAAGGTGAACACACAATTTTAATGTTTCCTGTTTTTCAGCTCGTGATAAAGCTTATTAATGTTTTGAAGTTTAGAATCCAAATAAAATATATTATTTACATACATTGGGGGGTTTATGGTTTAAAACTATGTTTGATTCCTTAAAGGAGTTTAACCTATGGTACAAGATCTACTCTCTTAGGTCAGCAGGCTTGCACTCTTCCAGAAATAGAAATGTTCACTCCAACGAAGAATGTAAGTAATTTTTCCATTGTCAATTGCAATATGCAGCTTTCAGATTTATTTCTGCCATTTTGGATTTTTAGGGAGAGCAATTTTGTAACATATTTATACCCAGAATATTTACTCCAAGAGTATATAATAGCAGAGGGTCTCAAAGATCACATCATGCTATATTAAACTTGACCTTAATAATTGTAAGCAAGAAAGCAAGCTGGGTGTGATCAGCTGAACCACAAATGTTGCTAAAGAAAATTTAAGTGATGTATTCCCAGGGGTACAAAGATTCCTACTGTACACTAGCCTGAACCAACAAAAGCATTAATTGAAGAGTGTTTTGCTCTGAATGCATCTGGGTACTTCCAGAATCCAGCCAGGCTTCCCAAGGCCAGCTCATGCGGCCCTGAAGTTTCGATGTAGAAACACCTAGAGGAGAGTTACTGAGATTATAATCTGAAATCTGATTCCTGTGAAATAGTTTCAGTCACTAAATATGACATCTCAAAACTTCAAAACCATTTTGGTTCCATCAAAGTTTTTTGTTTTCATGGCTGAAAAAAAGGCATCCAACTACTTAACTGATATTAATTTATCATTTCCCTTCCTTGTTTTTAAAAGATTATTATATTTATATATCTTTTTAATTTATTTAAATTCAACTAAAACATTTAGGTTTTAAGAATTTGAAACCAAAGTTTTCTCAAATCTCTCAATCAAGATCAGGTTTTTCAGGTGAAACGTTTATATCATGACCAACCATCACTTTATCAAGATTTAACAATGTAATGTTCTCTTTAGTTTACAAAAATTATTTAGCTGAAAGTTAAAACAGATTTTCCTTGTGCATGTAATTTAGCAGACACTTCAAAATCAATATAAAAACTAGGAACAAAGATTCTGCACATTTCTTTTCTGAAAACATTATATTGTTTTTCAATATAATGAAATATGTGACATTCCAATAGGCATTTTAGACCTAAGGAATTCCAGCCTTACAAGGGAAGGATGTTACAAATCAAAATCCTATACTACACTAGTCAGTTCTGCTCCTAGATCTACACCACAATTCTCTGAACAAATAACAAAAAACAACTCAAAAACTGTCTATAAAGATGCTAAAAATGTATTAAAAAAAAAAATCAGATACCCCCCCAAAAAATTCCCTATTTGGTGAATATCACCTGCCTTTATATGCCTCACCAGCTGAGGAAAATAGAGATATGCTCTACTTCCCAGGCTGAGATGGAAAATCATTGGTGCCCATTTTAGAAGGTATTTCAATGATTTAAAGCCTTACTGTCAGAGCCCTGCATAATAACTAAATTCTTTGTACTTTGAGTCTAGCATCAATGAAATTTGTTCTGAGTTATTCTTATGCCCTTATCTAAACACTTTCTGTAAAAATACAAAGCAGCAGAGAACCTGTGGAAAGCAAATAAATTCAAAATCTTCAAAATTACAGGCACAAGAATGTATTACAGAATCATCTTTTGGACATCAATAAAAACTAAATGCTGTCATAACATCTGCTGCATGTTTTATCTCTCTCTATTCAGCCAGAAGTGTCCCCTCCAACGACTGCAAAGTGAGCAAGGATGTATTTTCTGTGCATCTCACTTTCCAACTGTCACCTGCTCTCTTGTTTAAGCTGAAGTTAACAGGAAAAAAATTATTTGTGTTTGTCACTTGTTTGACTGAACATATTTATTACACCATGTTTTCACTGTACACTGTTGATCAGACAGCTTCCTAACATCCACAAATCCAAGCCCACAGAACGCTTGAAAACTGAAAAGCATCTCTCAGGATCACCTGGTCCAGTCCTCTGGTCAGAGAACTTGCACATGAGGCAGGGTGCCCAGGACAGCAGCCAGTCAGATTGTAAAGCATGGCCATGGACCAAAATACCTCTTAGAGCAGCCTGTTCAGCTATGTATTCATTATAACCCTATAAAATGGGTTTCTCATTTCACACCCACTGCTGCTTCTCCTGCCATGTCGCATAGAACCACTGACAAGTCTGGCTTTGTTGCCTTCCTCTCCCCTCCAGCAGGTGTCATACACCTTGACAAAGCTTTCATATTCATTGTCACACAAATGCAGGATAACAGAGCTAATATTGAACACCAGCATCCAGATCTTAAGGCAGGGTGAGGGGAAAACACCCCCAGAGACCATTGGGGCACTTTCTACTAAGAAAATGAGTAAAAGGAACCTGTTTTTTCAGTGGTGCTCCGTGTCAGAACAAGGAGTGATAGTCATAAACTAAAATACAGGAAATTC
>VYZS01061092.1:3245-24152 GCA_013400695.1 Neodrepanis coruscans
AGCGGGGCCGGGCGGGTCCCGCCGCACCACCCGCACCTGCTGGAGGCGGCGGGCGGGCGCAAGGCAGGCGCTGGGTACCACCACTCCAGCGCCTTCCGCCCGGTGGGCGGCAAGGAGGACTCGGAGAGCCTGGCCAAGCTGCACGGCGGCGGCGGCCCCCCGCGCTCCGCCTCGCCGCTGCAGCTCCTGCTGCCGCCGCCGCCGCCGCCGCCCCCCGAGGATGCGGGATGCGAGAGGCACCCGCATCCCCCGCACGCCGCACACCGCCTGCTCTCCCCCGGAGGCACCAGCTGCAGCTTCGCCAGCGAAGAGAGCAGCGAGGAGGAGGAAGACGACGAGGAGGAGGACGAGCCCGAGGTGGACGTCGAGGGTCATAAGCCCCTCGAGGAGGAGGAAGAGGAAGATGAGGAGGAGGGCGAGGAAGATCCCCGCGGCGGAGACCCTTTGGCGGCCGGCGGCCGCTTCCCACCTGCCCGGGGGCTGCCGGAGAAGGGAGTCCGGGAGCGCCCCGCCGCCGGCCCCTTCCCCCGTCTGCCCGTCGAGGAGAAGCCGGGGGACGGCCAAGCCCCGACGCAGCCGCCTCCCGGGGCCCCGCGGGCGGGCAGTGGCGGCAGCAGCCCGGCGCATCTTCCAGCACCGGAGGAGCAGCCCCTGTACAAGGATGTAAATGTCTTGGCAGGCCCGTTCCCGTGTTTGTGGCTAATGACACCTCACCCCCGGGCGGGAGGGCTCCACTGGCTGGGGGAGATAGACGGCCGTATACCCATGTCAGGAGCTCTCTACACTCTGCCCCCATGTCAGGCGCTGTGAATTCCCCACAGCCAGGCCAGGCACTACATACCCCCCACCATCTTGTGCCAGGACTACAATGGCCTGCCAGCCCCAGTGGGCTGTGGTCAGACATGACCCACTATGGTCTCCTGGTCACGGCCACCCTGCCCCCCTCACCCCCAAATCAACCCCTTTGCCCGGAGCAACTGTGCAGGGACACCCATTGCATGGGAAGCCACTTCCACGGCTGTACAGCATGCCAAGCATGCCAGGCCTGGGTGCAGCATCCACAGACCAGCCCTAGAAGCTAATAAAAATAAATACCTCCGTTTTTTTGGCTGGGTGCTTTTCCCAGGAGGGAATGCTTGGGGTAGTGCCCCATGGCCTGATGCTCTCAACCTAGATTAACAAATGGGAGAAAATAATCCAGGTCCTAATTTGGGATGGTGCCCTCACCCATCCTGCACATCATCCGCAAGTTCCCAGCGGGATGTGTGTGCCCTCTGTAAAGGTGGCTGTGGAAAAGGCCATGGTGGGATTCCTCCATAAAGGTGGCTATGGAAAATCCCATGGTGGGGTGGGTCTTCTCCATCAGCATGTTTGTGGAAGATGCCCACAGTGGGATTCCCCACCATGTTGTTTCCCTGGGCACTATTTGTGCTGTTGAGACTTCTTATCTGCTCCTTGTCGTTTTCCATACTTATCCTGTGTTTTTCACTCCTTTCTGTTTTTCTAGAATCATAAGAGCAAGGAGAGTAATCAGGTCATCTTGCCTGCGAAAGAGGACACCTTCTCAGGTGAGTGCAGACGTGGATCTGCCTGCTCACCAAGAGGTGGGAATTCAGAGTTCTGTGGGCTGAGTGGGTTTGTTCTCTGTGGCTCAATTTAAACAAAAATAAATCAGTTCCATGATTTCAATTAAAAAAATCCATTAAACATTCTAATAGTCTCTCTATGGTGGCAATTTAGCATTATATTCATTTGCAGCCAAAATGCTTCTCTGTGCCTGGTGAATGTACAAATATATATTTACTTTTTTCCTTGGATTCTGATGCTCATTTTGGTTTGAGATTTCTTGGTGGTAAAAGTGTTTTAAGCGCTGTGTTTTGTTTGGATTTCAGATAAGAACAAGGAGCATAATTTTTTCATCACAGATTCAGAGCCTTCAGGAGGAGACTTCTGGAGAGATATAGCAGGTAGGCTTAGAAGAAGGTGGAGGATAAAGAGACAGAGGCTTAAATTCATAATCAAATGTCTGAATATTTAGTACAAGGGTAAAGATAAAAACAATTCCAAGCAAATATAACTGAGAGAAATGCAAATAGGTGGAGAGCAGTGACATTAATAGGAATAAGATTATTAATTGCTGGGCATATTTCAGCAGAAATTTCCGAAATGTATCAGGTTACACAATGAAACAGGCTGGAAAAGCATAAAATGACAATAATTGAAATGTTCTCTTTGAAACCTTCCATTAAAAAGGATCACAGCTTATTGCTTTTAATATCTGTCAGAAAGACATTAAAGGTGTTTTATGACATCTATGCCAACATTTATATTATCTCCATGATAATGATCTCTACACAAAATGTATAATACATTTACAAAAATTACATTATACAAATTAAATGAAACCACCTTTTACTGATTGCTAAATGTCTCCAAGGGGTTTGGGAAAGACGTGATTAGAAGTTTTGATACTAAGTTGTCTATTGCAGTGTCTTAAGGAGAGGTTTTTGTTTCTTGGGAAAAAGGAATCTAATTTTCCATTTATGTAATGCAAACTGCCTTGGCTTTGACTATTCACGGTTAATTGACTGTCAAACGAGGTTGTTATCCTCAGGCAATGTCTGCAAATTTGCCTGTCAAATGAGACAGAGAGAGAGGGGAGAGAGAGAGTTGTACACGGAGTGGAAATGAAGAAATGGGATCTTATAGAAATCTTATATAATAGCAGAGAACAATATAAGATCGCAAACATTTGCAAATGCATCCCATTTCAAAGAGGATTTTTTTAGAAATATTTAATAACAAGACCTGCTTTAGCAAAGGTGTATGATGGAGAAACCTATCAGTGGTTTAGATTTTTTGCAAATTTTGTGGTTGAGGGATCGAGGTCGTGGACCAATGGATAACACCTCATTATCTTCTACACTTTCAAATAATTACCACTGAGAGCACAGCAGTGATACTAGCAGAAGTCAGCCTTAAGAACATGAGGATTTTTAGGAATAGAGTACACTGTGCACAGTCAGTGTCCTGCACTGTGGCCAGTTTATTTTTAAAAAAGAAAAGTTTGGGGGTTTTTTTTGTTCTTTTATAGAATTTTTCTAGCTATGCTCATTTTAAACAATTATGGTGATAGTTTGTTTTTTACTTAGATATTGCAGCTCCCCTCTGTCTCTAAAACTCAAGAACATTTTCAATTCACTGATGTTGTGAGGTCACAGTAGCTGTATGTTTATCTTCATGGTAAATTTAAAGGTAAATTTTAGGGGGGTTTTAACTGCTTTGCATGTTTCAGCTCCATGGAGAGTCTTAAATATATTGAGCAAACTGAGCTGAGCACCTGGGTGTTTGAAGGTCTTCGATCTGTGTCTGAGATGAACCTGCCTTAAAGAAATGCAAACTCTTTTGAGGGTTCATTCCTTAAGATGACTTCTGTGTGCTCTCCAAGCATGAGCAACCCCGTTATCTACAGAGGGATGCCTGTATAGGATTGGGCCTTCTTTATCTTCCACAGAGTTAGTGGGTTTTATTCCCAGTTCTTTTCTGCTTGGTTGCCAAACCACTTCGCAGAATATTCTGGCTCTCCAAGTCCCCTAATGTACTTAATACATTTTTCAGTTACTTAAAACTGTACCTTCCTAATAAGATTAAGAAAGCTGAAATGACCCTGGGAATTCTTCTCAATGTGAGATGGACTTTTGTTTATATACTAAATCTAGCAAAGAGAGTCTTAAAACAAAAGCTGTATTTTCTGTGCCAAAGACGGTTGTTTTGTAAGTGCCTCTGTTGGCTTCTTGGTCTCAATGTGTCAGTGAACTTACAAATTCATAATAGAACTCCTTCCAAGGCTGAAATAGGTAATAGGCTTGAAGATCCTGTAGCTGTTTGTCCTGCTTAGCCAGTAAACTGTCAGTGAAAATCTCCCTTCCTTCTTCTGTCAAGCAGTGCTTGGAAGGAGCTCGAAATAATTCAAAATCCCACGGCAGTTTTGAAAGAGAACTATGACTGACTTATGTAACTGGTCTATTTTTTGGGGAGAGAATGCTGTGGTTTGCCATTCTAGCCCTCCTTCATCGGCAGGAGTTGAAGGGTAGGAGAGCTGTGTGTGTCTGGCACAGCACAGCTTTGAAAGGCTGCGTGTTTCTTAAAGAGAGGTTGAGTTCCTTAAGGTGTCCCTCAACCAATCTCGTTTTTAATCTGTTTCAGTGAGAAAGGAGAGCCCTGAAATTGGGTGTCAGGTGGAAGTCAACTTCTCAAATCTTGTCACAATTCCCCTGATTTTATTTTTTGATCTGTAAAAGGAGCTTTGGCAGGCATTTTTAGGAAAATACAGGCCAGAAATGGTGAGCCAGATTTCCTTCACTTGCTCTTAAATATATTTTCAGAATAACTGTCGTGAATAATGCAATTACTGTATATTTACAATACTTCATGCAGGGTTAAAAACAGCCCAGATTTTGTTATATATTGTAGACTGAATGGCTGTGTAGTCTTAACTGGGATAAGTGGTAAAGCGTTGGGTCCAAAAGTTAAATTATTTTGATTCTTATTATGGGAGATGTTTGCAAAAATCTCCCCAAGAAGTTAAAAGCTTAAATAGAAGAAGACAAGATGAAGTTTCAGATGTGATATCCAGCACTGCATATTAATAGATAAGATTATGCATAAATACATGGATCTGCATGACAGACAAAACTGCTTATGGACTGTAGGACTGCAGGACTTATTTACTATTTCTCTCGTTTCTCATCTGTTATTACTAAAAAGCTCAGGAACTCTTTTTGAATTATTAAAAGAGGGTGGATCGATGTTGAATTTTTTTTTTTTGCAAGTTTCACAATATTGGGTGTGTTTCGTCT
The DNA here is from genome assembly GCA_013400695.1 of Neodrepanis coruscans. Taxonomy (NCBI): domain Eukaryota; kingdom Metazoa; phylum Chordata; class Aves; order Passeriformes; family Philepittidae; genus Neodrepanis; species Neodrepanis coruscans. The sequence continues at coordinate 8,105 of VYZS01061092.1, forward strand.
GTTTTTTTAAACCCTTATTGTCTGGAATCTCTTGAGCATATTACCTTCCATTTAAAATAAACCAAGAATTAGAAGTTTTCTAGCTCTTTTGCTTCTAGAATAAAATTATTAGATAGTTTTCAAATGTAAGCATAATGTTCAGACCAAAAGCTGACTGATTTCTTTCTTACCTTTTCAAAACATTTCATATTTTCAAGTCAGACACCCTGAAGTTTTTGCGTATTTGGTTTGAAATCCTGAAACTCTTTTCCCCCTCTATTCTTTAGTAGTTCAATGCAGATGTTTTTTAATCAGATGTTTATGTTTTAAACTTTAAATGGATGTTAAAAATGAGCCTTTATCTGTGCATAAAAAAGAACTAGTTTGTTTTAAAGTTAAATCACTTTTAGGGGCAAAATACCATTTGAAACTCCAGATTTTTTAAGATGTTTATCAGCCCCAACGCAGGAAAACATTTAAAAGCTGCTTATTGAGTTTCCTTGTCATATTTTGCCAAGTCTTGATTATTCTATTGATTATTCCCCCCAAAAAAGTGGCATGAGTTTGCAGGATGAATAAATATTTTCAGTAAGGTTAGAATTTCTTCAGGACATGCACAAGAATTCTGCATGTTTTACAGTGGGTAATTAATTTCAAATACAGAGGGAGCCTCTGGAGCTCTGAAAGTCTGCTGGTTCATATTGCCTAGATTTTTTAAATGGATATAAATATATATATGTATTTATATCCAGAAGATACCAACATCTTACTGCTGTGGTCTTTGTGTCTGCAGTGCTCTCTCTAGCTAAAACTACTGATGGATGTTCAAGTTACGGTAGACCGTTGATGCCATGGAGTTGACAACATTAAGAGTGAGGTGTAGAGCTTTTGGTGCAGAGCAGGTGTGCTCTGTGATGCATAATTACTGTCAGGAAATAACAGGGATGATGTGGAGATACAGGGTGTGGATTTTGAATGATATGATCTCACACTGCAGATGTGGTGAGAACTGTAGAGGGCACGATCTGGGGACAAGGCACAGAGTCAGGAGAATGGGGTTATATGCTCAGACCATCAGAGCTCTGTGCTGGACAAATCAGTTGCCAATTGAGCTGCTTTCTGGGACGGTTTGGAATTTTTTTGCTGCTGTTTGAAGAGCGCTCTGAGAGCTTTCCGTGGGAAGGATCGCAGGAGATCGCTCCGGGCAGCACAGCATAAAGAGGTAAACTGGCTATGTCTGGCTTGTTTTTTGGTTTGTTTTTTTTTACAATGAGGGAAAAACACCTTTCTTTTAGGGAGAATAAATTTTGAAATCTTAAAAAATCAAATGTTAAAATTTGAAACCTTGCTGCTCCAGCGGAGCTCATGAAATGGCGGCATCGCAAGAGCCAACGTACAAACTGGAATCTCTGTTTACCACAGTACTGATTTTTGGGAGATTTTGGGGTGTGTCTGCTCAGAGACATCATTTCTGCTGTCCTCTTTGGGTGTGGATGTCCACATTTCCAGGCTAAGAAAGCCATAACAACATCTGTGCTCCTGAGCTCATCGGGAAGAGCAGCGGTGCGAAAAGCTTTCGCTGGGGCAGCTTAACCCAGCTGCAAATACTTCCCCCCTGTTCTTCTATCCAACAAGTTTGATTTTTCTAAATAAATTAAATATGTCTCTTTTAAAGAAAACCTTTGTCTCCAAAGTACCAGGGGCTGCCCAGCCTTTAGTGCTGTTCTAAACACTTGTTACAAGTTTGTGTGCAGACAAGGCCCAGGAGAGTTATGGTGGAGCTATTAGGAAGGGAAGTGATTTTTTCCTTAGACTGATTAAAATTCTTTGGGCTTTCTGTTTGTTTGTTTTTAAACACCTATTTAGCTTTTAATTAACATTTAAGAGAAAGGAAGCTGGTTAAATATTCAATACCTCCTCCCTTTCAATTAAGGTATAACAGTACACAATGCATGATGAGGCCTCTGGGAAGTAAGGAAAAACAGAGAAGAGCAGGCTCCTGATTATCATTTTCAGGGGGACTGGAAAGGTGAAACCCATGTGATTATTATTGCCATTAACAATAATAATGTTGAGACTGTTGTTTTTTTTTTTAACTTCAGAAAGCAGTTTAAAAATACAATTATTCTTTAAAGCTAGCTGTTGCCTTTAAATACCTTCATGTTTCCAGTCCCATTCTTTACTTATTTCATGAGCAAGGATGGAGGATTTTCTAATAAACCTTTTTGGTAGCTTAATGGGGAGGCTGCAGATGCTGGAGTAGTTATTCTTCATGCTAGAAGCGCTCATTTTCATTTTGAGGCAGTTCTTTTTGTCCCAGCAAGTCAGCAGCCTTGTCCTGAAACCTCAGCCAAGCCAGTGGGAAAGAGCTGTGTTGTCACTATGCCCCCTTTTTCTTTCTTCCCTTCTGTTTGTGAGTCTCTTATCCCTCAAAATTGCACGTAAAACATTCAGAATGGAAAGCCTCGATGGAAGAAACAGAGTGAAAATACACTACTAGCATTTATATTTCAGTGAATGCCCTTCCTAAACTTAAATTCCTCTTTTTTGGTTTAGTGTACCCTAATTTATTTAACAAAAATATTTATTTTTTTTAGCAATACAGTTTAGAACAGAACTATGTTAGCTAAAAAAAGGAAGACTGTTTTACATTGTGGAAGCTTCTCAAACCACTGCCCAAAAGGTGATACATTTTTAAGCTTGATATTTCTTTTACTGTGGCAAGACAACTCTAGAAAATACTTTTTTTTTATCAAATATAATTAAAAAATACTATTTTTTAAAATCACTGTGTTACATAAGCAAGGTTTTAAAATGGAATTGTTGGCACCAGATACCAGTTGTGTAAATGTATATGCCTGAATGAGTGGTTGCTTTTTGGCTTTTTTTTTTAAGGAATGAAGAGAAAGCAAGTGCTAAAATGCATAGCTATTGGATAGGTTTCATATATTATGAGTTCAAGGTTTGCTGCATCGATTTTTAAAAACAGAAACAAATGTTTTACAAAAAGATTTCTGACTGCATATATTAAAAAACCTTCCAGCTCAACTTTAAAATCAGCCTATTAGGATGACACAATAGTTTTTAAAGTAACTGTTGTCTGTTGTGTGGTGACCTATTCAGTGCTATGAAATTTTATTTAAAAAGCCAACCAACCAAAACAAAACAAAACAACAAAAACCCAAGATATTTTCTCCTTGGTTCTCACTTCCAAATACATAAACACATGAGTAGCTTTACGTATATGTCTCTTGTGATCACTTATCAGTAGAGTTAATGATGTGTATTTACTATCTGGACTAAAAAAAGGATTAATTCAATTAGTTCAATAATTGGTTATTTACCAAATATTTTCTTAATTATTGAGAGTATATTTCTACTTCAGCTGTAAAGAACAGAAAATCTCCCATCAATTTTGGCTAAAGTGGTATTTTTCACTTAAAAGCAGTTTTTCCTTCAGCTTTTTTGTTCAAAACCCAGTTCGTAGAAATCAGAGGAAAATTTCACATTTCCAGAGGAGAATGAAAAGAACACCTTTTGTCAGAAGGTTCAGTTTTTAAGTCGAACTGTCATTCAGGTGAACTACACAAGTGTTTTGGTTTTTTTTAATTTAATTTGTAAAGGAANCTCGCTTCCAAATACATAAAGACGTGAGTAGCTTTACATATATGTCTCTTGTGATCACTTATCAGTAGAGTTAATGATGTGTATTTACTATCTGGACTAAAAAAAGGATTAATTCAATTAGTTCAATAATTGGTTATTTACCAAATATTTTCTTAATTATTGAGAGTATATTTCTACTTCAGCTGTAAAGAACAGAAAATCTCCCATCAATTTTGGCTAAAGTGGTATTTTTCACTTAAAAGCAGTTTTTCCTTCAGCTTTTTTGTTCAAAACCCAGTTCGTAGAAATCAGAGGAAAATTTCACATTTCCAGAGGAGAATGAAAAGAACACCTTTTGTCAGAAGGTTCAGTTTTTAAGTCGAACTGTCATTCAGGTGAACTACACAAGTGTTTTGGTTTTTTTTAATTTAATTTGTAAAGGAAGAAGGATGAAGGGAGTAGCATGCATGTGTCTGGAAACAAATTCAGTACTCTAGAAAATTCTGTACTATAATATGATTAAAAGTTAACTTGAGCAACCTGAGACAAAAATCCCTGAATTGGTTGACCTCAGAGCTGTATCCCTTAGATGCAAATACCACTAATGTCAATTTTATCTCAGCTGGATATAAATTATATCCAGTTACAGCAGGCCCGTGCCATGGAGCTTTGGAAGATGATAAAGCTGAAGAGCTGATGAAGGCAAAAAAAGGATTTTGCCTGTGGATTTTGGAAGAAGGTCTTGCCCAGATGGAGAGCGAGGTCTTCCTGTGGTGAGAGGGAGAGATGAGATTGTAGAGAAGGCTCTTCCCCTTTCTCAGCTGACCTCTGGTTATTCTCTGATAAGAGTATCTTCAAGAGGGGTTAGAGGGAAAGCAGGGATCAGTTTGGGAAGAATAGCTCTCCTATATATTGAGGAGATACTGTTTACAAGAGGCCATCCTGCAGATAGCTATTTCACTAAAGGAGAAGAAAACATGTGTTTGCAAAAATCTGTGCTATGGACTCTGAGATACGTAGATAAACCTCAATCTGTCTTCTTCTTTGTATTTTCTCCCCCGTTTTTTCTCTCCGGATTCTTTGAAGTAACTGCGTAGTAAGGACAACACTGATATTAACAAAAAAGAAAAAAGCAGTATCAGTAAATCAATAACTTCTTTTCTTTCTCTTTCTTTTTTTAAGGAGAACACACACAAGAAACCAATTCACCTCATTCGCTGAAGAAGGATGTGGAAAACATGGGGAAAGGTAAAATAAATAAGGGCCTCTTACATTATAAAACTGCTCTTTGTTTTAATAGAATATGAGGATAATAGGGGGCACTTTTGTTCTGCACCATATTTTAAGCTTGTCAAGTAACATATGAATAATATATGGACCTTTGGGTGGATATAATTGAGATTAATGCATATATATCAATCAATACATGACACTGTAATATAATACTTTAAAATAATATATTACATTGATTTATATTCATGGCTTTCTGCACAAAATCTATTGCAGGTCTATGCAACACTTCTTTTTTTTCTAATAAGTGCTAAAATATTTTGTCTTACGGTAATGAATTGCTCTGCAACTGTTCTTTCAAGAATTATATACACAGATTATCAAACCCACTTTTCTTTTCTCTTTGTTAGAGGAGCTCCAGAAGGTTTTGTTTGAGCAGATTGACTTGCGAAGGAGACTGGAACAGGAATTCCAGGTGTTGAAAGGAAATGCCTCTTTCCCAGTCTTCAGTAAGACTCATATCTGTGTTTTTGGTGTGGTGCGTGCACGGTTGGTTTTTGTCAGGTTGATAAAACGGCAAAGGCATGTTCTCAGTTGTGTTGCCAGAATCTCTGGCTTAGACCTGCTGAGGCAGATTGGACGGGGCTTGGAGCAACCTGGTCTAGTGGAAGGTGTCCCTGCCCATGGAACTGGGTTGGAATTAGATGATCTTTAAGGTCCCCTTCAGACCCAAACCTTTCTGTGATTCTGTGATGGCACTTCTGCTGTGGCTTTACAAACATCCCCAGCAGGTCTTTTGTAGGGAAAATATAAAAATCTGGATGTCTGTTTTGGTGTATATTTTACTAGTTTTGGTAACACTGAATAGAGGAAGTAGACAGAAACACATCTGGGGCCTCTTGGAGTAGAATGATGTTGGCCTTAAGCAGCTTCTTAGGGGCTTTTGAAGTCAGGGTACTTCATACTCATTTTCAGGTGGTTCCAGCTGATGCTGGAGAATTGATCTGGCCTGTGTTTAAGGAGTAGAAATATGTTTGGATTTTTTCCCCCCGTGAAGGGCTATTTGAGATGCTCAGGGTGCTGCTCTCCAGGGGTGTTGGAACGTGTTGGGCGTGTATTAAATAAAATGAAATGGACACCTAGCAGGGGTTTTTGTGAAGCTGCCAGAAAGCTGAGCTGCCTATACAGTGATGTAGAAAAAGACCCATTGACTGGGATCTTTTGAATGATGCTGGCAGCAGTGGTGGAGACCATGCTTCCAGGAGAAATGCCTTGTAGATTCCTTACAGAAATCAACATGATCACTTATAGATCAACATGATCCCATGGGGAAAGATTAGAACACAGGCAGCATTTTCTTATTATTTAAAGAAACTATGTTTGTCCCCTTTCTGTAGCATCAGATACTTAAATTCAGGGAAGCAAGGAAATGCAAGGACTCTGGGAATGACTCTGTCTTCAGCTCAAATACTGAAACATGCAGACAGCTCCATAAATAAAGATGAGTTGCCTGACATGATACAGATATTAATGAAAGGAGGATAACCTCATCCTTCAGCATAAATTCAGTCATTACTGGGGTTTGGGAATGAGGTAATTTTCAAATAATTTGTGTAGATCAAAACACTGATGTGTGGTATTGGCGAAATGGTATCTTGGAGTTTTGCCATTCAGGTCCCTTTATTTATCCTTTTGTTCTTCTACAGTAAAATTAATGCTCTGCCATTGCCATGTAAATAAACACTGCAATTAAACCACATGAAATACAATTCAAATAAAAGAAAAGAACACATACGGCCGACCAAGGAAGTGGTGACTGCTGTATGCTGGCTTGAAAAATATGTGGTTTCAATGTACCACAAAGTAGTGGTCAATTTTCAGGATTAAAATAGAAAACAGATAATGTGCTATAAACAATATCTACAAGTGACCGTAAAACCTATTTACAGATTTAGATTTACCAAAAAAACCCACCCCTCCTCCATGTGTAATAAAACAAGAAAAAGTGTCTTTGTAGAGCAAATTAGTGTAAATCCATGATAAGGGTGGTTTGTCCTCTAAAGTAGTACATGTTCTAGCAAAAGAGAAGGGGCCTGTTCCAGGTTCTTGCTGCTGAACAGGGTTGTTGCTTTAAATCAAGTATTAGAAAATAGTTTGCCAGGTTTCCCAAGTTAGAAACTGCCTCTGGTGGTCTCAGGTAGGGAGGAGCCAGGGAGAGAAGTCCTTGGAGATCCAACCAGAGGAAAGCTGAGGTAAAATTAAAATTGTATTGATGGATTTATGGTGGCTTGGAAATACCTGAGGCTGCAGAAGGGAGTAAAGAGGAGGCAGGTAACAGATTTTATATCCCAGTCTGGCTCCCTGTAGCATGAGGCTGAGCAGCCATGGAGACTGGAACTGTCCCACCTCTGAAGCTGCCACACACTGACAGGGTAATTCTCACTCCGAGGGGTGGTGGTGGTTCTCCCTGTGCTTTGCTTTGTTCAGATAAGTAAGAAGCCTTTGTCTTTTAAGTCTTTCTAGTGTTTTTTAAATAGCGGAAAACTCATCCCTGTTTCAGCAGGGAGGAAACATGTGCGATGTAGAAAATCATACTATGTCTCTCCAGAAAATGCCTCTGTCAGGTGACCTGGAATTAACTCCAAAGTCACCTGTTTTTGGGTTTTGCACTTGGAACCAACCACATTTGTAGTGTTACATGTTAGTAGCATCAAACCTATGCACAGCAGGGCTGTACCTTCTTGTGTGCAAATGCTGTTGGGTTTCAGAGCTCTAGTGGAAATCACTGTTAAATGAGAACTCAGCTTATCTGGAAAGTGTTTTAGCAGTGCTATGCTCTGAGCATAGCATGGCTTCTTGTACCTGCTTGAAACGTGGACTGTGATGATTTATAAAACAGCAGACCTTGTCTTCTGCTGCTTGCACCTGTATGTTTCATATTGCTGTTGTACCTTGAAGCCTTCAGATGAGGTTTTCTTTTGCCTATAAGACCTCTCAACGCAGAGATCACTTGAAAAAAAACAAACAAACAAACAAAAAAGATCAGCACACTTGAAGAAAACTAAAATATTTGCTGTCCTGATAGCAATACAGGCACCCGTGCCTGGTGACAGCATGTTCTCTGCTGGTTTGTACCTTTGGTGTTGGCTGCTCTGCATTTTGTCTGTCTGCATTTAACAGCGTGGCAATAAAATGGAGGGGACGTAGTCTGGCACTTAAAGTATTTAATTTTGCGTTAAGAAAACTATTTAAATATTCATATCTTTTCTCTTGGGTATTGCTTATGGCTTTGTCTGTAAGCATTCAGACTGGGATTAATGTTGCTGGAAAAAAAAAAGAAACAAAACAGAATACCATCTCTGCCATTAACACCCCATTTCCACTGTGAGCTTGGACATTTGCTGTGCAGAACTGAGAAAGATTTCTGAGCTGTTTATTCTGAGAGGTGATGAGCCCTTGAGGAGGCAGTTGGGAGGAAAATGTCGGGGGGAAAAAAGGAGAATTTCTCCTTAAAGCCTTCTCAGAGTGAAACTGGAGGGCCTCAATAGCAACTAGCACAGATCTATCAGCTTTTAGTGACCAGGACAAGAGGCAATCACCTTTTCCTACTGCATGTCTTTCTTGGGGCTAGGAAAAGGGGAACACTAAACCTGCTTTATTTCTGTTGGCTAAATTTTCTGATCAAGTTGGAGTAGAGGGAATAGGCTTATGTGAATTTACTTGAAATCTGAAGAACTTTATTAGGAAAATGTCATCATGCCCTTTTTTATGTGGCACTGCTGGACTCCTGATGGCTTCAGCCTGCCAAAATTGCTCACTCTTTCTTTGTTTCATTGCTCTTTTCCCGCTTCCTTGCCATTTAAGCAGTGACTTAGCTGATCATTCAGACAGGGCAAAATTCTTGTGTGAAAGAGGAGGACAGAGCTCTGGCCACTTGTACTTTCCTCCAATCTCACTGTGCCCACACCTGATGGGGACACATCTCCTTTCCCTGCAGATGAGGTATGACCTTTCCCTTCCACTGCCATGACATGGCTGCTCTCTTCCTTTCTGCTCCTGTTTTTTGGGGGGGGCTAAGGAGTTGTGGGAAGGCTGCATGGCTGTTTTGGGAGCTGCTGGTTTGAGTTCCCAGCACTGCGGCAGCGCAGGTTATTTTTAGGAGCCGCGCGGTCTCACCTGGGCTCAAACCTTTCCACTGCAATTCAGGTGGTTCTGCAGCTCCCATTGCCGTGATATCAAAGCATCCCAGTCCTTTAATCCATTAATCCTCTCAAGGCACTTGGCAGATGAAGCAGTGCTGTTATTCCTGCTTTACTGGTAGTGAAAGGAGGCACGGAGAGACACGCGGAGTCCAGCGGAGCAGGTATTGAGCCAAGGCTTCCTGACTCTTGGGCTAGGGTCTCAGCAACCAGCATGACTAACTTTTTTAACTGATTACTTTTAAGTAAACCATTTTAGCTGTCTTGGCCTTGTAGTGCCCATCTCCAGGCTTTCTGTGCTGTTTTCCGTTGGCATTCACCTTGTTCATTCTGTGCTCCAGGACAGATTTTTTTTCCCAGATCAAAATGGTACTGGTTGGAATGGGTTTTCTTTCCTTTTCCATTTAGCAGTCCCATCACTGCAGCCACCAGGCAGCTCTTCAGGTTCTTTGTTTCTTGTCAATAATTTTGTTTGTATTTTTCCCACCGTCCAGCAGGAACTTTATGGAACACAGACCCAGCAGTTAATCTTTTCTACTGAATAAAATTTTATCTGAAATGGTTACTTACGAGGAAATTAAGAGAAGGAGGATCTACTGGAGCTGGAAGGCTAGTCTGTGCTGTAGCCCAGCTCTCCAGGATCTCTCTTTCTCTTTTCCTTTCTGAGTTCCACATTACTGTTTACATAGCTTTAGTCTGAGTTTTGTTCAAAGCCGTCAGCACTATGTTACAAACTACAAATCAAACCCTGCATCCTTGAACGCTTTCTCCTCTCCCGTGTTGGACATCACTGTTGTTGTCAACAGATTTATGCCAAAGCAAAGAAGAGCAGTTTTTGCTCCTCTCTATAGTGTTGGAAGAAATTTGAGTAATGACTGCAGAGAACAATAACTGGGAATAAATGCTAGCAACAGGAACTTAGCTGCCTACATTTGCTGGTTAGGGAAGTAGCCAGATCTAATTTTTGCAGAGTTTTTCTGTTGTCTTTAGTGACTCCTAATAGATAAGTTTTTGTTAGGCATGTGTTTTAATTTGGTGAAGGGCTTTGTAGTGCTTCATGGTTCCTCAGTAGTTTGATTGGGTTTGATATAATTTAATTTGTATGAATTCTGCTGTGTGGTCACTGTTTTAATTACTACACCTGCATTTTTTTCCCTCCTCATATAGATAATTTTCAAGATCAGATGAAGCGGGAACTGGCATACAGAGAAGAAATGGTACAGCAGCTACAAATTGTAAGTTTGCCTTCTCTGCTAAAAATGTTACGAGCTGTTGCTTTGTGGGTTTTTTTAAACGCACATATCAGACTTTTCCTTTGTGAGCCATGAAGATGTACTATTACAGAGCTCCTATTACCTTATACTTAGCGAGACATAAGTGTGCAGTTCTCAGCTGGTTTAGAGTCTAATTACCTGGAGATTTACTTTCATACAGTAACCAGATGGGTCTTCATGTTTCAACTAAATGAAATGTGTTGACTCAACACCGAGAGGTGCTTCTGCAGAGAGGAACAGGGGGACTGAATCAGTAAACCTTAAGCAGTTAAATGTTTCTACCTCCTGTGAGTTGCCAAGGGGTGCATTTCAGCCCTTGGTAGGGAATCTGTGTGAGCCCAGCTTCTCAGCAGCAAATAAACCTTAGGATGTGTCTTTTTCACGTTTCAGACACTAGAAGAAGTGCTTAACTCAGCAGTAAAGGATCGAGTTGCCAAAACACTGTTCAGTGCAGGCACACTTTACTGTTGGGTCTCTTGCTTGTTATTTTAAAACCAAGAGGGATTTTGCCTGAGTGTTAGTGCAGCTCTAGATCATCACATACAACTGTGCTGTTTTGAAAACTTGACATACTTAATCCAGTGCAATCAAAGAGCCTGGAGTATGGGAAGCTGTTTCATACTCAAGTACTGATTAGTGATTTTAAGAGCAGGGCATGGTAACAAACAGGAGGCTGTCAAATATTGCTTGCTTTGCTAGTGCTTTCTCTGTGATCCGTCTGACATTATTCAACAGGGCTTATTTTGAGGCAGGTTTCCAAATATCCCCATTTCCCTCAATCAGCCATGTGCTCGAATATCTAAATTTTCCTTCTGCTTCTCACAAGCCCTGGTGTAGAGAAGGCTCTGTCCATCCTCCTGGTACTGTCATTTTCTAATTGATGGGTTAGGACATAAAAATAAAGCTGAAGGCCAGGATTGTCAGACTTGTGCACCGATGTTTAGAGGCATTTAGGGCTGGCCTTATTTTTAGAGCTGCCGAACGTTCACGCGCCCTGTTCCTGCTGACTTCAGAGATTTCAATGAGAGATGGAGGGTGTTCGAAAGAGGTTGTTTATGGAGACACCTCAAATCCAGAACATCTCTGGATAATTTTTTTGCTGCTGGTCTCCACTCTTTTCCTTTAATGTGCCCAATTGTTACTGTGTCCCACTTCGTCTCTCGATGCCAGGCAGGGAATTTGGCTCGATCTGTGAATTTTGTTGTCACAGAAGTTGGCAATTAAGATGCAAAGCACTTCCCTGGCTACTTTGGACTTGAGGCAGGTAACGTGTTCAATTCCTGCTGTGAAGCACTTTTAAACACAAAGTTCAGCCTTTATCTCTTGAGTCAGCTGAACTTGGAGGTGTCTAACCTCTGCCTCCCAGGGAGAGAATGAAGCATTTTTGCCATTCACTTCCTGGCCCAGTTGTGAAGTTGTTTCTGAAATTGGATATCCAAGACCTCCAGCGAGCCAGCTGTGGTGTTTTTTTCTGATTTTCTTGGGCAGAAAAAGAAATATGATCATGTAATTCACACCCTTTTCACTTACTGACGCATGCTACGGAAAGACTAATAGTCATTTAATCATTAAACAGAGCTGTCTGAATGTACTTACAGAGAATAGTTCCAACATTTAATGTACTGCACCAGCAATTCAGGACCTCTTCCCTCACTGCAGCTGCCTGAGTTTAATTATTACTAATAGAAATGTTGTCAAATCATGAGTAAGTCTTTATGCTTGTATTTGTGAGGCAGGTTCTGAAGAATAAGACAGTTAAAAAGATACTTGCACATGAAGAACTGAGAGACTGCTGCAAGTAATGAGTGTGTTTGTTTAAGATTGGTGCAGAAATCTTCAGCCATGTCCCGGCTTGGTTGATAACTAAAATGGAGTCAGTACTTTTGGGGTGATAATCCCTGCAGTTCCTTTAATTCATTCATGTGAATATATCTTGTATGTTTATATCTAGAATTAAGATTAATGAACTGAATGTGGTAACAATAGAACTACTTTGGCCTTCTTGTGTTGTGGCATGGATGAATTAAAGCTTTTGGTGCACAAAATACACTATGGAATTGTGTGGAATACGCAAAAAGCATTTTTTTTGTTTGTTTGTTTTTGTTATAATTGTTTTGTTTTTTAACAGGGGCAGATTGTTTTTTTCATACCTGAGATGCAGTACTGTTGTTGTAACAGAGCTTTAATCTAATTTTCTTTTGAACATAGAAGTGCAGAGAGAAAAGCAGAAGCGTTAAATTCATACTTAAATCTTAATTAGACCTTCATAGGTGTATACCTTTGCAGCATTAAAACTCAAAATTTACTGATATAACTAGCCATGGAACTTGGCTTAATTGTTTTTAAAAATTATTTTACAAACAGTGTAAACACCCAGAGTCAGGGGGTTTGGGCTCTTCTCACTACTGGAGGATTATACAACCTAAATTAATCTTTCCTCAATGTCCCTGGGGGGATTTAACAGCAGTGTGGATGTGGCACTTGGGGACATGGGTCAGTGGTGGCCTTGGCAGTGGTGGGGGAGTGGTTGGACTCATGGCCTTAGAGGGCTTCTCCAGCCTAAACGATGCTGTGGTTCCCTGATCTCTTGTAACAGAGGCAGGTTTTTCCAGAACGATGGTTTCTCTTACCTTGGACTGGAAAACCAGAATCCTTCAAGCTCCCTAACTGAGTAATCGGAGTTTAAAACAAACTGCCTTGATGTGTTTGCTGTGCCAGAAACGTCTTAAACACAGCAAGCACGAGATTTAAAAAAAAAAAAAAATTAAAAAAAATAAAATATTAAAATCGCATTTGAGAACTTTTTAGCAGTAACAACCCCCTGCGGGGGGAAAGGACTGGGTGATGGCAGTCCCCTGTGCCCGGACGATCCTGGACAGTGTCCGTGATGCTTTATGTCCCTGTTTTTGGGGGGAAATCCATCCCTGCGCTGCCCTCTGCCGCCCCCCGGGCGCCACTGCACCTGCGAGCTTAATAACCCTCGTTAAAAGCCTCGGTCAAAGCAGGGCTTTAATCAATGGCGGGTTGTTCTAATGCTCTGCCCTCTCCGGAATCAAAAAAATAATAATATTTTATGTCTTCCTGGAAGTCAGAAGTAAGGCTCAGATCGTTGGGGGAGACGGGGTGGGTCCTGTTCTGTTCCGTGTTCAGTGGTGGATGTTGGGTTCTTTTTTGCACAGCCTGGCTTGGTAGGGTGCTGGAGCAGCAGGACTGTGTGGAACAGCAGTTTTTCTGGGAATCACAGAGTGGTTTAGGTTGGAAGGGACCATTGGAGGTCATCTAGTCCAGCCTCCCTGCTCGAGCAGGGACCCCCAGAGCAAATTACTCGAGTTGTTTTTGTTCGTAGGAACACACACATAATAACAGGTAAAAGAGCATTTCCAGGCAGCTTTTGAGTATCTCCAGTGAGCAGGACTCCACAACCTCTCTGGGCAGCCTGTTCTAGTGCTCAGTCCCCCTGACAGTGAAGGATTTCTTCCAGATGTTTCAGTTTCAGAGAAAGCAGTTGATCAGAGTGTCTGGAGCAGCTACCAGAAAGGTTTTTCCAACCTGTTTGTGCCAAGCTCTCAGCCAACTGCCAGGGAACAACCCACTGTTATATCTAACTAGAAAATGGATCTTAGATCACTGAATTAATTTTTCTATTCTTTCAGGGTGCTTTTCTCCCAAATTGTCTGAGTAAAGTGCATATATTGGAGGTCATATATAAAATATGGATTTTGCATATGGATCCAGTGGTGCCAGGGTTTGGATATGAGCAAAAATTTTTTCACTGGAAGGGTTGTCTAGACCTGGCACAGCTGCCCAGGGCAGTGGTGGAGTCCTCATCCCTGGAGAGATTTAAAAGCCATGTAGATGTGGCACGTGGGGACATGGGTCAGTGGTGGCCTTGGCAGTGCTGGGGGAATGGTTGGACTCAATGATCTTGGAGGGCTTGTCCAACCTTAATGGTTCTGTGATTCAGTGGATCACTGTTCCTGAGCCATACAGAAAGGGCCAGGGAGAAGAAATTGCTGCCCAGCAGCCAGGTAGATTCTGAAATTCTAAATTCTAGCATGACACACATGGCACAGCCTTAGAAGGGCTTTACCTGCTTTTAGAGGTGTCGGTTTCAGTCCCACAGGACAGCCCAGCACCTTAAGAAAGTATTGATGCAGCTCCTGCTTGAGACTCTGCATCTCTCTCTCATACTGTTTTTTGAACAACTGTGTTAGTGGATAAGATTTTAAAAGCATGAACTTTCTTCCAAGCTGCCTGGTGAGAGAAAAAGATCAGGAGCAGCATTCTCAGCAGGATGATTTTTATACTTTAATGTTTTCATGAACCCCTCTCAAACATTGCCACAGTGAGGCAGAACACCAAGCAGCAAATTTAAGCCTCCTGCAAACACTGTAGCTTTTCCTAATTTCCATTCAGAGTTCCCTTAAAAGTAGTTTGTAGGTTCCCAGGCAGCACTGTCCTACTCATCAGGAAAAGCTCAGGTGGAGTTGATCACACACTGTGATTTAGATCACCAGGTAGTGATCAATCCCACTAATTCTGCACAGGGGTAAAAAGTGGCAGGTTTATGAGATGTGATAAAATGTGAAATAGTCAGTCCTCTGTGTTTCCAGATTAAGTGGAGAGTGTTGGTTTGGTTTCATTTGGGGTATTTTAATTTCTTTACTGACTTCTTACTCACTAGTCTAACTTTGGACTGATAATAATGTTCAGGATTCAGAACTGGATTCATCTGGAACCCCTATATATATCATGGCCTTCTGCTCTCATTGCTGCTTTGAATCAACTCTGGTCTTCAGAGTCAAGCAATAAAATAAATCAGCAATTATCTACCTTCAAAACTGATTTCTATCTCTACCTCATCTTTCACCCTGATCTTTAGAGATTCCCAAGGAATGTTTAAAAAAAAATGTATCTACCATGTGGTAATATTGGTAAATCTTCAGAGGTATGAGATCATGTTCCTCTGGGTGCCACTGTAATTAAAAAAAGCACCAGTAGGTTTAGTTCCTATTTTTGGCTGCATATGGAAAGTTGGTGCTTTGTACAACTAATGTATTCATTATACAAACAAGGAGTGTCCACGTTTTTGTGTGCAGAGACCTCGGTCACTGCACGCTTGTCACTCCAATTTCAAAAAGAGGAAATGTCAAATAGCAGTGCTTTATTGGCATTTCTGATATTTGTCCTCTGCTTGAAGTGGTCCAGCTAGAATGATTGACCTTGACAAGAATGTCAGAGGCAAACAGTTGTTCAGCAGAACGGCTCTTGGGATTTCTTGAGCTGCATCTTTTGCTCAAGTGCCTGTTCACAGGCACACACATAACAACAGATAAAAGAGCATTTCTGGAGCTGTGTGTCCTGCAGACTGCAAGGTAGATTTCATCATCTTGCCACCCCAAACCAGAAAAATGCTTATTTTTTTTTTCTCATTAATTTGTTATTCTGTGCTTTAGCAGTTGGGGTGACACCTCAGGTCGGTTTCTGGATGTTGTTAACTTTTTTTTTTTGGTGGACTTCCCTCCAGGTTTAGGGGTACAAATTGGGAATATGTCTCCTTTTGATGCTGAAGGTAGAATATACATCCCCAACTGTGCACAGGAAAGTGAGCTGACAAATGCTATTTTCACCAGAATTTTATTTGCTACTGTCTGCTTTTTTTTTTTTTTTTTTTTTAAGACAGGTGAACAAAACTTGAATCTTGACAATACATTAGGATATGCTTTGGGTTGATAGAATGGGGCTGTGCCTCTTTCTCCT